>CANXME010000582.1:0-89346 GCA_948144175.1 Closterium sp. NIES-65
CTGGAAGAGGTATTCGCCCTGGCGGAGAGGGTGGAGCTCGCGCAAAGGAAATCGAGGCATATCTCCCCAGGCCAGCAGAGAGGGTAGGCGGCCAACGTGGGCGCGGCGGCATAATACCGGGAGAGGAGGGAGAATGGAGGGACGAGGGGAGACTGGGGCGGATACCAGGACATGCCACAGGTGTGTACAGCCGGGCCATCTGCGCAGGGACTGCAAAAACTGTGATGGGTGCGGGAAGCCGGGGCATAGGAAGCGGGAATGCCCGGATGCAGCCCGGTGTAAAATCTGCAAAAGGCAGGGACATGAGGCGAAGATTGCTACCAGAGGGAAGGGGGAGCAGGAGGCATCCAGAGAACTGCAGCGGCAGATCAACAGGTTGCAGGCACAGCTGAGGGCAACAGGGCTGAAGGGGGAGGCGGAGGCAGGAATGTACGCGGGAGAAGGGGGGGGAGAGGAGGTGGAGCAGGACGTGCAGTGTGCTCCATGGCATGGAGGGGGGCAGAGGAGATGGGGCTGAGAAGTGGGGGAAGAGATGGCAGGCAAGAGCAAGGAAGGAAGGAGCAGGTGAAGGAGAAGCGCCATCCGAGCCAGCCCAAGAGCCAGCCCCCGCACGCCACCCCAAAGAGAGGCTGGCATGCCAGACCTCGGTGCTGCTGCTTGAAAAAGAGCCATGGAAGTGGAGGGAGTGAAGGTAACGACAACCATCATAGATACGGGGGCACAGAGCGTGATGTTGGGCAGAGGGATGGCTGAGAGGCTGGGACTGCTGGCTCCGGAGAGACACATGGCCAAGGGGATGCTGGTGATGACAGCGGAAGGGGGGGAGCCGAAATGGATGCCATGCACACGGACGCCCATAGAAGTGACGCTGCTGCCGGGGGGGACACATGAAACCAAAATCCGCATGAAGTGTGGGATTTCCGAGTCGGAGGACTTCGATGTGCTGGTGGGCACCGAGCTGGTGTATGCGGTAAGAATGACCATCTGTACTTGGAAGGAGAGGGTGGAGTTTAGGACCAGATACTGGAAAAGGGAGGGGCCGCTAGGAGAACTGCCAGTGCGATTCGTGAAAGTGGAGCCGAAGAGAGCATACCAGGGCGTGAGGGAGCGGCTGCTAGGAGAGCAGGGAGGGCTCCCAGGGGGGGAGGGGCGCCTAGAATGAAAGGGTTGGACAAGCTGCAGCAGCAGAGTGATTGGCAGCAGCCCCATCCCCTGGTGGAGTTATTTGGGGGATAGGGGCTGGGCTGTCAGCAGTGGTGAGGAATGGGATAGCAGTGAAGAGATGGACATATGTGGAGAAGGAACCCGGGGTGAGGAGGATGGCGGAGCACCATGCCAGGAAGCTGCAAGCGGAATTCCCGGACCTGCTGAGTGAGGAGGTGATCAGCAAGGCGACGGGGGGGGACGATTCACGATGTGAAAGACATAGGTGAGGCCGAAGTAGCGAGCTGGGGGCAGGTGGATCTGCTGGTGGCAGGGTGGGAATGCCGAGGGGTGTCTTGGGCAGGCAGGGGCAAGGGAGGAGAAGATCATAGGGTGGGGCTGCTGGAGGATCTGTTCCGAATCATGGAGTTGGCTGCAGGAGAGGCACGGCAGGGTGGCATACTTGCTAGAGAACCTGGACCTGGAGGGGGATAGCAGAGAGCCAATCCGACTGGTGAGGGACAGGATCAGGGGACAACTGGGAGAAGGGGTGAGCTGTGATGCGGCCACAATGGGTCCTACGCGCACCGGCTCAGAATGTACTGGCAGAATGTGGTCCCTGCCGAGCAACTGCAGGCAGAGATGGAGGGGGTAAGGCGAGCAGCAGAAAGGAAGGTGAAGGATATCCTGGAACCAGGGCGGACCCCAGCACCAGTGTATCGCAAGAGCTACAGCAGGCATGAGCAGTGTAACCAAGTGGGAGCAGGAGGAGGAGGGCTCTGCCACGCTGGTGGCGTATGTTGGGGCAGCAGGGTACAAGTGGGAAGCAGGGAAGCCGGGCCAGGAATGGTGTATGACCACAAGAAGGGAGATGGGAGGAGCCCACGGCACTAGAGCGGGAGCTGGCTATGGGATACGGGAAGACGCAACAGCAGCGCCTGGGGCAAGTGAAGCGGACAGGAGGAGGGCTCTGGGGAATACAATGGATGGCCACGTGATGAGGTGGCTGATTCAGCGATGTGGCGGGAGACGGTCGTGAGCTGGGGGCAGGCGGAAGAGAGAGGAAGGATGGAGGCGGAGCCACGGGGTGCATGGAGCTGCCAAGAGAAGGAGGAGGAGAGCTGGGTGGTGGGGGAAGGGATGAGCAAGGAGGGAAAGGAGGCCATGGAGGAGCTGCTCGCCAGGCACAGGAAGTGTTTTGCCTTCACCATGCAGGAACTGGGAAGGTGCAAGGTGAAGGAGATGGAGCTGAAGCTGAGCAGCACAGAACCTGTGTTCCAGTGCAGGAGGAAGATGCCGCCTGGGGATGAGGAGACCTGCAAGGAGAAGATCAAGGAGCTGCTGGAAGCAGGACTGATTAGGAGATGAGAGTCCGAGTATGCCACACCCACAGTGGTGGCAGCCAGGAGAGACCTGACAGGGGAGGTGCTGAGCAGGAGAATGTGTGGAGACTACAGGGCACTCAACAAAATCACCGTAGCAGACAGGTACCCGATGCCGATGGCGGAGGAGATCTTTGACAAATTGCAGAAGGGGTTGTTCTTCACTACTCTGGACCTGCGGCAGGGGTTTCAACCAGATCAAAATCAGAAAGGAGGACGTTAGGAAGACGGCCTTTCATGGGCCGGGACGGGCTGTATGAGTGGTTGTACATGTCGTTTAGACTGAGGAACGCATCAGCAGTATTCCAGAGGGTCATGGACAGCGTGCTGCGTGGAGTGGAGTGCGCAGCCTGCTATATTGATGATGTGGTGATCTTCAGCACCACAGAGCAGCAGCACCTGCAGGATGTGGAGCGGACCCTAGCGGCGATTGAAGCGGCGGGACTCACCTGCCATCCGAAGAAGTGCAGATGGGGGGAACAGACGGTGCAGTACCTAGGGTATGAGGTGAAAGGGGATAGATAGGGATCCAACAGGCAAGGTGGAAGTCCAAGACAGACTGAGGGAGCCGAGGGACAAGTCAGGGCTGAGAGCAGTGCTGGGCTTCTTGAGCTACTACAGGCGGTTTGTGCCCAACTTCAGCAAGCGAGCAGCGGTGTTGAATGTGCTATTGCGGGAGGACCAGGCGTGGGAGTGGGGGGAAGCACAAAAAGGGGCGCTGCAGGACCTGATGGCAGCAGTGAAGACCGCGACGGTGCTCAAGCTGGCCCGCCGCTGATCAGCCGTTCACGCTTTACACCGATTGGAGCAGCCAAGGGTTGGGGGGGATTCTCTGCCAGGAGGTAGAAAGAGAGGAGAAGGTAGTGGCATATGCGAGCCGGAGCTGCAACTCGGCAGAGGCGCAGTACAGCTCCTACATCGGAGAAGGGTTGGCAGCCGTATGGGCAGTAGGGCATTTCAGGGTGTATCTGCAGGGGAGGGAATTCACCTTAGTAACAGACCACCAGCCCCTGACGTGGCTGATGTCAACCCCGGGACTAACGGGCAGGAATGCAAGATGGGCGATGAAGCTGCAGGAGTATGACTTCAAGATCAGGCATAGGCCAGGAAAGACACTGCAACACGTAGATGGCCTCTCACGGAACCCCCCACCGCTTGAGCCCACTGTAACCTTGACACTGCTGGCCAGATTAGTGGAGCAGAACGGGGCCAAGGAGGGGAAGAGGCCAGCAGACATATGGGAGGACGGGCCGGCCCTGCGATGGGTAAAGGGAGAGACGGGCGAGGATGAAGCGCTACCGGCACGGGTAAGGGCAAGGGGCCAGCACTACTGGTGGTACCAGCAGTAGTTGCAGGTGCAGACAGAGGACGGATGGAAGCTGGTGCCGGCTCCAAGTGAGAGAGAAGCAGTGATTAAGGAAGTCCACACCAAGCTAGGGCACTTTGGGCACGAGAGGACAGTGCAGCTGTTGAAGACAGGGTGGTGGTGGGAGGGGATGCGAAGGCAAGTAAAGGGGTGAGTGGAGGCTGTGAGGCATGCCAAAGGAGCAGGGCAAACCTCACCCAAGCCAAGGCGGAGTTGCAGTCGCTGCCCATCCGAGGCCTCGGCTTCCGATGGTCCTTAGACCCTGGCGGGGGAGCTGCCACTGAGCCGTGGGGGGAAGCAGTACATAGTGCTCATGGTCGAACATGTGAGCAAGTGGCTGGAGGTAAGAGCGATCCCTAGCAAGAGCTCCAGACACGTGGCAGCAGCGTTCAAGGAACAAGTGTTGTGCAGGTTCGGGGCATGTGCAGAGGTCCTAACAGATCAAGGGACAGAGTTCCAGGGGGAGTTTAAAGGGGCTGCTAGAGGAGACTGGGATCACCCACAGGCGCACTTCGCGGTACCACCCACAGAGCGATGGGCTGACTGAGCGACTGGTCTAGACCTTGAAGCGGGGACTGCGAGCGTACGGGGAAAAGAGGAAGCAGGACTGGGACGAGGAGCTGCATTGGATAGCAGCAGGGTACAGGTTTGGGAAGCAGGCGGTGCTGAGAGATCACTCCCCTTATAGTCTCCTATATGGGTGTCAGCCGCTGCTGCCGGTGGGAGCAACCCGGGTCCTCACAGACACTGTGACTGCAGGGACGATAGAGAATTGGGTGGCGCTGTCCGAGACCAGGGCAAGATACCTACGAGTGATGATGCCAGCGGCATTGGAGAATCTCCACACCGCACAGCTGCGGGATGCTCGGAGATATGAGCAGAGGCAACAGCAAGGGGCGGGGGGCAGACCCAGGAAGGAGTGAGTCAGGGGCAGGAAGTGTACTTGAAGCGGGCAAAGCAAGACACGCTGGATGTTGGGGTGGGCACGGAGAGGTGGAGGGTGAAGGAGGTCCGTCCCTCAGGGGTGTTGGTTCTGGAAAATGACACAGGGGCACTCCTGAAGGAGCACCAGAGCAACACGGCCATGGTGAGGGGGAGCGAGCCTCACCAAGCGGGTCCTGTGACTCGGGCTCAGGCAGCTAGAGCACGAGCACAGGAGGGGGCAGTGGGTAAGTGAGGCTGTGCAACAGGGAGAAGGGAGGAACAGGAGAGTCTACAGGAAGAAGAGCAGGTGCAGGGTGAAGAGCAGGTGCAAGGTGAAGAGGAGGTGCATGAAGAAGAGCGGCGGCTGAGAGGAAGAAGGTTCTCCGACAGCTGACACCGCATATGCACTTAATGCATATGCAATAACAGGAGAATGATGGTAAAGTGTGGGCGTCATACTAAGTCCATAGGAAGATGAGATAGGAATGAGAATATAAGTAATAGGTGTAGGATGTAGCGAAGTTACTGTTAGGAGCGAGGGTGTAGAAGGGGGGAAACAGGATAAGAGCGGTTGAGATAAAAAGGGGGAAAGACTCCGAAGGGCGAAATGTGAAACCAATGAACCCCAACCCCGAGCCGCACATTTGGAAATGTGCAGCCAGGGGTGGGGTAAGGTCACTCACCTCCAACCCATCGATGCTTTCTCGTTGTTATTCTCTTACACTAGTGAATTGGATTGTCTCAAGCTCTAAGCACACAACAGCACACTAAGAGGGAACCTGCGGGGTGAGAGACCAGCTTCTTTCATAGTGGGTAAGTGAGGCTGTGCAACAGGGAGAAGGAGGAACAGGAGAGTCTGCAGGAAGAAGAGCAGGTGCAGGGTGAAGAGCAGGTGCAGGGTGAAGAAGAGGTGCATGAAGAAGAGCGGCGGCTGAGAGGAAGGTTCTCCGACAGGGTGGGAATGAAAGGTAGGGAGCAGCATTGAGGGAAGGGCCGGGGGCGAAAGGGATGCGGGAAGGGATGACGAGCGAGAGAAAGAGCATGTGGATAGCAATCTGATGGTTGAGGCGGGCAGGAATGGCAGTGGCCAGCACAAAGGTAGAGGTGTAAGGCATGGGGGATGAATGATGGCAAGAAAGGGCATGCTCTCATCCTTATCCTCTAAGACAGGCATCGATCCACATGCTGCCGTGAATAACGGACCGTGCAATCCAAGAATGCCACGGCTGCACACCTCTGCTCTGCCATCGCCACCATCGGCGCCAAGCCCTACTTCTGCAACCACTTTCCAAATTGCGCTCTTGATACGCCCATCCACCACAGAAGAAACACGAGGGCGGAGCTTGCAAGGTATACGAGGCCCACCTGCGAGGGGTAGGAGAAAGAGGAAGGGCACGGTGTGGGAGGAAGGAAGGAAGGGGCCGGTGTGGGAGGAAGGAAGGAAGGGGCCGGTGTGGGAGGAAGGGAGGAAGGGGCCGGTGTGGGAGGAAGAAAGGAAGGAAGGGGCCGGTGTGGGAGGAAGGAAGGAAGGGGCCGGTGTGGGAGGAGGGCGTGGCATAAGCACGAAACGATGCAGCCTCAACTCCCCATGGTGATGCTACCCGCCACTCTCGTCCAAGCGAGGCATGGGAAAAAAAACAACGCACACGCATGCAGGGTGTCACAGGCATATGTGTCACAGTCATGTGTAACAGGCACAGAATATTATCACAAGAACATCTTGCACCGCTAGACGATGAGGGCTTGCTCAGAAACATGAGCAGCATGAGCAGAAAAGAAGGTTCCCACACCTGCCCACGTGATCAGCAAGCACTCGCTGGCAACAGAACTACTGACAACAGCAAGTGCGTACCTGCCGCATGTGCTTGCAGCTGTCGTGCCACGTTCCAGCTTCGCGCGGCACAAGGACCAGAAACGCCAGGCCGAGGGTTCCCGCCACCGCTACCAGTAGTGTGGTTACTGCCGCGGCCACTGCAGCCAACCGCGCCATGGCGTGTCCGTGTCCGTGTCTCTCCCTCCCACCAGGTACTACAAGCTTCGGTTCGACCCATAAGCAGGCGGTGCAATGAAACTGTTGGAGGAGGCTAACTTTCTTGCAGCCGAATATGAGCATTCATGGAATGATGATTATAAGGGAGGCTGTAGCATGCAACAGTGGCAGCACAAATTGTGTGATATTATGGAACATGCCCTCATATATACCGTGGGCCTTTTCTGTTTTGTAACGCTGAAAGTTCAATAATTTTTGTGCCGGTATTAAGGGTGTTGGAAATCCGAGTACAGTATAACGAATATTGTATACCAGTGTGCTATTCAGTTTTAGTTTAGTCCCCTTTATAAGCCTCCATGTCCTACAATAATTGTCACAATTATTGTAGAGCCACAATTATAGGAGCCTAGCGTTATTGGAGGGTAGAGGGTAGAATTATTGGTACATCATTATTGGTGTGAATAGAGTCATCCTGGGAGGGGTAGATGGATGCATAAATACCCTGCTGTGTCACTTGTTAATCATCATTCTATCATTCAATGATCAATGCAAGATTCCTATCTTGTGCTTTTCTACAAACAGGTTTCCGCTACGCTGGCACTATGGCTTTCTAGCATGGTATCAGAGCTACTTTAGGGGGCATGGTGCCAAAACTGGTTCAGGAATTTACTGGTGCATTCACTTCGGATAGGTACTTGCATACAGTCAGAGTACCGCACACTCGATCTACGCTTTCGTTCACCTACTGTTCGTTGCTAGTTACAACCGCGCGTTTAGCGCACACTTGGTGAAAAGTTTGGTCAAGATCGGCGCACTTCAACGACGAAGTGGATGATGGATATGCGGCTTTTGAAGAAGCCATCCTGGCTCAGCATGAGCACCTAAAAAACATCCATGCAAGGGCACCACCAACACTCCAAGCTTCGTTGAGGGACAAGTTTGGAATGACAATCGAGCCAAGGGCAACATTCTCTCATGAGTTCAGCAATCCGTCCACTCGTGGACACTCTCATTCAAGCACTCCACGTACTAACCAAACTCGTTCAAATGTTCATGCAGGAATGGTGAAGGGGAAATGAGCATACCCCAAGGAGGAAAGTCATCCCAAGGGAGGGATGCATCCATCCAAGGAGAGGGGAGCTCCAATTCTGCACCTCATTCATCCATGCAAAGGGAATCACGGGGGAGGAATGATGAGTATGGGAGTGAAGTGTATGCGATGGAGCATGGTGGAATGAAAAGTGGACAGATTGGGCGACAGAGTGACGGAAATGGTCAAATGGGCGTGGAAGGTGTGGGATTTGCTTCTTAGCTATTGGTGCCCCCCCACTACGACGACTTGCGACTAACTCCCATCCCATTGGAGTTCTTTCCATGCCCAGATCTCACCTTCATGGAGGTAACGTCGTACCTCCGCGTGCACCACGTCCACCGATTGGCGCACACTATGTGGACAGCATGGGGCGGATGGGATACGGAATGCAGTCAAGTGGTGTCAAGCGACGTGAGGAAGTGGAAGTGCTGGAGCGTCAACTTGGTGGACAGAATGGAGACATGCAGCGCACGGTACAGCTACCTCGACCGTCAATCGTGCCTACTCTCTTCGACCCCGCTCCACGTGAATACACGGAAGAAGACAAGAAACGGCTGTCACGCAAATAGTGGGAGCGACGGTGGACAAGGCGTTCACCACCACTCCGTTTGACAGCTCTAACTGATGACATGGGAAATGATGACATTGACGATGCTATGGAGAGGCTGGAAATGCTACAGTCGAATTACTCACAGCGTGCGGCACTCGCCTTTGGGTCTTAATGCACAACGTGAGCGCCACAATTCAGCTTCAACTGGACATGTTCCAGAAATCCTACAGCCCGGCATATGAAGCATGGGAATACTTAATGGATACGTACAAGGCAAAGGATTCGGTGTCGAAACTGTCACTTCAAAAGCAGTCAGACAATCTAAAGATGGGGAACCAAGAGAGGGTGGAGGAGTACGTCAACCGCGCAACAACGATTCGGGAAAAGATGGCACTAGCGGGGAAGATAGTGGATGAGGAGACATTCACCTTAAACCAGCTCACCAGGCACATTGAGAGGAAATGAGGCACTCAGCAATGCTACACAACGTGACGGACAACTTCACCTTGCAGCAGATGATGATTCAGGAGCAGCGATTTCACGACCTCATCACAAAGGCAATTCGAGAACGGCGTCCTCCCCGCATGGCTGGATAAGCATGTGGAAACCGCTCACCGTCTCTAACTGCTAAGGACATCGTCGCAGACGAGGAAATGAATTTGGAAAGGTCACCAAAATGACGGCATGGGTCTGTTGGGGAGAAAACACAAGACAACGATGGAGGTGCAGGTCGCTCACCTCTCGTGTGTTGGTACGGCAAGGAGCCAAGCCATCCCTTCTTCAAGTGTACCAAGGCACCCCCAGGCCGGACACCACCAGGCTCGGAACCAAATACTCGCAGAAAGGCAAAACTGTGAAGAATGAGGAATGAATGAACTAGCAAGCAGGTGGGTACAAGTAGGAAAACCTAAAAGTGTTGTACCCCATATTGTCTACCCCACTATAGCCTACACAGACTATAGCATATGAGTTTGACACACCCCCATAGGCAAAGTGGGGGAGAACAAGAGGTCACAAGACCAGTCAAGCAAAGACAAGCAAGCTCAGGGTGGATCACAACGTCACCACACAATCCGAGCACAAGAGCAAGGCCACAAGGTCAGTTCACATGCAAGATCATATATAAAGGTAAACAGGCAAGTGCAGGTATAGAAAGATGACAGTACAAGCAAGGTCAAGAAGTGAGCAAGTGAGGCCAAGTAGGCACAAGACCTAGCGTAGTACAGAAGCGCTGATGATCACCAGGCGGAAGTGCCGTGGTGAAGATATCAGCAGTGTTGGTCTCAGAGGCCACATAAGCAAGGCACAGCTGACCACGCTGTTGCAGCTCACGAGCAAGGAAGTAGCGGAGAGCAATGTGCTTCGTTCTGTGCTCCAGTCTGTGCTCCCGACACAAGGCCAGCATGGCCTTGTTGTCTACGTACAGAATTGGAGGAGAACGAGGCGGCTCTCCTAGGTCAGTCAGCAGGTAGGTGAGCCAGCGTATGGCCCCAGCGTAGATCTCAGCCTCACAGCTGGAGCCGAGAACAGAAGATGAGCGGGTAGACCGCCACGAAACAGAGCCGGAGCCAAGGCTGAAGGTGTAACCCTGTGACGACCGCTGCGTAGCCTGGTCGTCAGCCCAAGAAGCGTCTGCGTGACCTGTGAGGACCACTCGACGTCGCCTCCAAGCACTAGCCCCATGCCCGACGTACTGCACAAGTAGCGCAACACCCTCTTCGCTGCAGCCATGTGCTCTGGTCGGTGTCTCCTAGGAGCAACATAGCGTGCCAAGATGCTAAGAGGGTATGCAAAGTCAGGTCATGTGCAGGTCATCAGGTACATGAGGCAGCCAACAAGCTCTGGGTACGGGCCACTCGGCTCTACGGACTCATCCGAAGGCAGAGCTGAGAGCGAGTGGCGAGTAGACAGAGGAGTGGCCTGAGGCGAGGAGTACGTGAAGTCGAAGCGCTGAAGGACCTGCTGCACCATGTGTGACTGAGTAAGGGAAATGGTGCGCTGTGCTCTGTCCCGGGTGACCTGCAAGCCAAGGTAGCTGCGCAATTCACCCAGGTCTGTGCACGTGTGTCTCTTCTGCAGCTCGGACTTCACGTGGGCGAGTCCAGCAGTGTCAGCTGTGGCAAAGACCAAGTCGTCGACGTACACGAGGATGTAGAACGGCGGCAAAGAGGTGTCGGTGCGCAGAAACAGCGACGGGTCGGCAGTAGAAGGAGCAAACCCAAGAGCCGCAAGTGTAGTCCTCAGTGTGTCGTGCCACTGACGGGGCGCCTGGCGGAGACCGTAGACTGGCCACCAGAGGCTCCACTGGGTACCAAGAGGAAACGACCCAGTGAAGCCAGGTGGGCGGCGCAACCAGATCTCCTCGTGCAGGCTGCCCTGCAAGAAAGCTGTGCTCAAGTCAAGAGAGTGAAGCTCGTAGTCGCGCTGAGCGGCTATGTGCAGCAACACCTGAAGAGTGGTCATCTTCGGGGTGGGAGAGAAGGTCTGAAAGTAGTCAACTCCCTGCCGCTGACTGAAGCCTCGAGCCAGGTAACGCGCCTTGAAGACAGGCGGAGAACCCGGCGGCCGCTTCACCCTGAAAATCACATGCCACTGACGATGTTCGCCCCAGGTGGGGGAACCTCGTCGACGTAGGTGCCTGTGGAGTTCCAGAAGCCATCTATGCGTCCATGGCTGACTGCCACTGTGAGGAGTAGGGACCCTCGATCGCCTCAGCGTACGATCGAGGAGTCGGGATGTCTGGTGCATCCGGGTCTCCCTCATGGGCAATCAGCGTGGACACGAGATGAGGCAAAGCAGCAGCAAAACACTGGAACTCCTCCTTCCTGTCCTCAAGGACGTCCGTGCTAAGAGCACACTCACCCCCGACGGACGGAGGATAGACAGACTCAGACTCAGCAACAAGACTAGCAGCGTAGTCTAGACGACAGCGAGCAGCAAAGTCGACAAGCTCAGCAACTAGGGCCGACGCAGCAGTGGACTCAAAGGAAGAGAGTAGGACAACAGTGGCCAGGAGACGCGTGACAGTAGGACTGGCAGCACGAAGAGAGTCAGACTCCGGGTCAGCAAAAACAGGAAGAGAGGACTCTGGAGGAGACGGCAACGGGACTCGCAGAGGAGCAGTGGAAGGACACAGTGCCATCTGGTGTGTGCCTGAGACCGCAGGAGGACGCGGACGCGGAGCACGACTACTAGTGCGAGCAGCACAAACAGGCGACGCAGGACGAGACGCAGGCTCACGACGCTCCGCAAGACCTCTAGTAGGACCAGTGTAGGGAGAAGGAGCAGGTAGGGGGGAGGCAGGCTGTAACTGTGACCGCGACTGGACAGGCTGTGGACACTCTAAGGGAGGAGTAGGACCAGTAGAGGGCGGGAGACCAAGAACCTGCTCAAGGAGCGGAACGAAGTACGGCTGCGGCCGCGCAGCGCCTCTAGACCCAGCAGGGAGAGCACCAGTACTCCCAGCGGCAGCACCAGCGCCAGCAGCACCTCCGGCTCCAACAGCGCCAACTCCAGCACCCTCAGACGCACCAGCGCCAGCAGAACCACCAGCGCCAACACCCCCAGCTGCTCCATCTCCAGGAGCTCAAGCTCCAGCACAACCAGCAGCTCCAGTACCGCCAGCAGCTCCAGCAGTACCTCTAGTAGGACCAACTCCAGCAGCCCCAGTAGCACCCCCAGTCCCAGCAGCTCCAGCCCCGCCAGTACGAGTACCTCCGGGACCAGCAGCAACAGTAGTACCTCCAGCTCCAGCAGCACGGCTCCAGCGCCGGGCAAACCACTTGCGTAGCTCCTGCGGAGAGAGTGGCTCCCGCCTCGACAAAGCACCCCGAGAGGCCACACGAGCAGACCCAGCACCCCTAGGCTCCGCACCCCCAGGCTCAGCACCCCCAGGCTCAGCACCCCCAAACTAAGCACCCCTAGGCTCTGCACCCCCAGACTCAGCACCCCCAGGCTCAGCACCCCCAAGCAACGCACCCCTGGACTCAGCACCCCCAGGCTCCGCACTCCTAGCAGCACCAGAGTCAACAACTACCTCGACAGGCTCGACTGCGTCTACCTGGGACACACCTGACGAGGCAGGACCCTGAGGGGGGAGGGTGTCTACCGGTGGAGGACCTGGCGCAAGGAAGAGCGGCGGCGGGGGGAGGGGCGCAGTGCGGTAGGGGAAGAGACGGTAGTAAGGCACGGACTCGTCAAAGGTGACGTCCTGGGAGGACAGAACACGACGCGAGGTGGGGTGGTAAAACTGCCACCCAGGCGCGACAGGGGGGAAGCCAAGGAAGACGCAGGGAACAGCACAGGGGGACAGCTTATCCGCAGACAAGTCGCGGACAAACGCCCAAGATCCCTAGACCCGAAACGCAGACGCATCGCCAACCTTCCCCGTCCACCGCAAGGTGGGGGAGGTCTCTGGCAAGGAGACCCGGGGCTGAAGGTTGAGCTGATGCGCTGCGTACTGAACCGCAAACGGCCACAGAAAATGGGGGGCAGCCGCATGGATCATGGACGTACGAGCGACGTCCATGACCATGCCAATGCGGTGCTCAGCAATCCCATTTTGCTGTGGAGAGGCCGGAAGCGTTAAGATCTGGCGGATGCCTTGTGCTCGACAGAAGGCTCCCAGACGGGCAGAGGAAAACTCCCCGCCTCTGTTAGAGTGCAGACGCAGAACAGGAAAGTCCGAGCCAAAACTCTCTCTGAGCTGGAGACGAGCTGCGCGGATCCAGTCGATCAACACCTCAGTGACGTCACCCTTGCTGCGCAAGGGAAGACTGTGGTGTAACGCGAGTAGTCGTCATCCACCAACAGGAAGTAACGCTCGTGCCCCTGGCCACGGACGCGGGTGGGGCCCCACACGTCCATGTGAGGGGTCTGCAGCGGAGCCTCTGTCGGAGGAAACGCGGAGGAGTGAGGGGCGGCGCGCTCTCGCCCCTCGACGCAGGGGACGCAGGTAGGGGCAGGCCCCGGAGGAAGGGGAGGGAGAGACCGGGGGAGACCAGAGACAAGGACACGGGAGGCCATGCCTTTGAGACGAGGCAGGGAGGGGTGACCAAGGCGGTGGTGCCAGAGGAGAGTCTTGTGGGACAGGAGACAACACGAGCAGGGAGCAGACTTAGGACCAGACCTGGACGCTGCAGCAAACACCTGACTCAACGCAGCTACCTGGCCAGACTCAGCAGCTGGAGGAGACTCAGTAGTAAGGGTTTACAGGCTCAACCCTGGCCGACGGGTGAACGTGGCCAAGTGTCGGCCTGTCCGAGCACACGTGCAGTGGGTCACCCGCTGACTCGCAGGAGTGAACTGGTCAACCCCCCTATCTAGTAGATCAGCTCCACTCACCAAGTTCGTAGAGAACGAGGGGAGGTAGAGACCTTACAGGGTGCTAGAGGGGCTGCCGGGCACGGTAAGACAGTGGAGAAGCTAGCAAGGATAGGACCCCCAGAGGGGTCCGCCAGGGAGACTGCAACTGGCCGACTAAGCGGCGTAAGTGTGGTGCGGTCTCGAAAGAAGGAGCGGGAAGCACCGGAGTCAAGGGTGAAGGTGTGTAAGGCCTGAGCCGACGTAGTACCTGAGAGAGCAGACTCACCAGCACCTGGAGCAGCAGACGCACTAGCACCTAGAGCAGCAGCCTCACCAGCACCTAGAGCAGCAGCCTTAATGCCCGGGTTAGGCGGAACACACAGGTAACAGTCACCCTCAACACTATCAGACACAGCATACATCGCAGCAAGAATAGCATCATAATCAAGATCAAAGATAGCAACCCCCGCCCTAGACAGCTCTCCCCAGCGAGGGATCTCAGAGGCCTCAAGGAACTGGTGACGCCATGCGTTCGTCAAGCGGCCGAAGCAGCGCTGGGTGGAGTGCGGGCCCCCGCACTGCTCACCAGTGCGGTCGCCGGTACGGAGGACGTAGGTGCAGGGACCAATACCCCCACTGCGCAGACGCGCAGCGTTCCACTCACGAAGCTGCTGAGGGGACAGGGTCTCACGACTGCACTGCTGGTGCTGGCGCGGACCACCACCGGACCCAGTCCTCTGCGCAGAGCCGCGACCAGCTCCACCGCTGCCTCCGCCGCCTCCGCCACCTCCGCCGCCTCCGCCACCTCCGCCGCCTCCGCCACCTCCGCCGACTCCGCCACCTCCGCCGCCTCCGCTCCCTCCGCCACCGCCGCCGCCTCCTCCGCCTCCACTGCTGCCACCAACACCTCCACCCCCGCCACCACTCCCACCACCACCCCCACCCCCTCCACTGCCTCCACCACCACCTCCACCGCCCCTGCCAGCCCTTCTAGCGCCCTTGCCCCCCTTGCCCTTGCCGGTGCAGCGTCTCCCGCTAGGGGCGGACGCAGCGCCGACCGACTCGAAACCAACGAGGTCGGCCGCAGCACCAGAAGCAACAGAGGGCAAGAGTGGGGAGGGGGAACACCCCTCAAAGACGGGGGTGCGAGGGTCACCACGAGAGGCTCCTACAGCGACAATGCTCTTCTCTGCTGCTAGGAGGCGCTCCTCGAGGAGGTCAACGGTGAGTGTGGTGGGGCAAACAGAGAGGAAGTGGTCCCTGACTAAGCGAAGGGAGTCAGGGAGCCGGGTGACTATGTAGTAGAGGGTGATGTACATGGGGGGGGGGGGGGGGGTTCTTGGCACAGAACTCAGCAGGAAGCGCAGCGCGGTAGCGAGTGTCACTAGTGCGAAGGTGCGTAATGAGGTCAGCGACTGTGGGAAAGGCAGCAAGGTCAGGGAACAGGTACGGCAGCATGAGGCGGCTAAGCGCAGCAGTGGCAGGGGAGGAGTAGCGTGCAACTACATCGTCGTACAAGGTCTGAGCACTCTTGTACTGGCTAAAGTGCGCACGCTCAGTGGTCGGTAAGTGGCGACGCACAGCAAGGCAGGCAGCAGCATCGCGTCTGGCCCTCTGTGAGCGAACAGTGCTGTCAACAGTACAAGGCGGGGTAAGAGAGGCACCAGAGGTGAGATCGAACAGGGAGAGTCCGTCTGCCCTATCGCAGTGTAGGAAGAGCTGGAGGTCATTGACCCAGACCTCAAAGTCAACAGCAGGACCCTCAGCATCAAAGGTAAGGACACTGGGGGTAGCCATGATCGCAGTGGCCTAGCAGGGAAGGAGCTCACCACTCCGAGTAAGTAGGGCCGGGGCGCGCCGGTAGGAACAGTAGTGGCTCGACGGAAGGGTGGCTTGGCAGCTCGTTTGCTGGGCAGCTCGGTGGCTCGGTTGCTGGGTGGCTCGGCGGCTCGGCTGTTGGGCGGCTCGGCGGCTCGGCTGTTGGGCGGCTCGGTTGCTGGGCGGCTCGGCTGCTGGGTGGTTTGGTTGCTCAGCTGCTGGGCGGCTCGGGGGTGAAGGGGTCGGTAGAGGCGGCGATGGGGCCGCTAGGGGTGGCGACGGGGCTGCTAAGGGCGGCGAGGTGGCCGCGAAGGGGGGGCAGCGACGGGGCCACTAGGGGCGGCGACGGGGCCGCAGAGGGGCCGCAAGGGGCCTAGAGGGGCGGCGACGGGGCCGCGAAGGGGCCGTAAGGGGCCTAGAGGGGGCGGGGACGGGGCCGCAAGTGGCGGCGACGGGGCCGCGAAGGGGCCGCGAGGGGCCTAGAGGGGCGGTGATGGGGCCGCTAGGGGCGGCGATGGGGTCGTGAAGGGGCTGCGAGGGGGCCTGTAGGGACGGCGACGGGGCCTAGAGCGGCGGCGACGGGGCCGTGAAGCGGCCGCGAGGGGCCTAGAGCGGCGGCGACGGGGCCTAGAGTGGCGGCGGCGGGGCCGTGAAGGGGCCGCGAGGGGCCTAGAGCGGCGGCGACGGGGCCGTGAAGGGGCCGCGAGGGGCCTAGAGGGGCGGTGACGGGGTCGCTAAGGACGGCGACGGGGCCGCTAAAGGTGGCGCGAGGGGCCTCTAGGAGGGGGCAACGTGAGGGCGACCTACGGGGCACGCCTCGGGTAGAAAAAAAAAAAAAAAAAAAAGGTCGAGTTAGGTGGTGGGCCCTGTGAAGCGTTCCCACGAGGGAACCTGCTCTATACCATGTGAAGAATGAGGAATAAATGAACTAGCAAGCAGGTGGGTACAAGTAGGAAAACCTAAAAGTGTTGTACCCCATATTGTCTACCCCACTATAGCCTACACAGACTATAGCATATGAGATTGACAAAAACTTTACACCAGCGACAGCCGTTCGTTCTCTCCATGAAGGAGTGGCAGCCCCAAGCATGACAACGATGCGTTAAAACAGCAAGGGGCTGCCAGGGAAGACAAGCAACGTACTGTTACATGCATTGCAACGGTGGGATCTTCACAAGAAACCTTCCCTTGACTGGAGGGTCACTGTGGTTGCTAGAGAGCGGGTGCAGCCAGCACATGACTTCGGACAAGTTCTGGTTTGAAGAGCTAAAGGAGCTGGACGAATCTGTATACGAGGAACTTGTTGGTGGGAGCAACTTAACAACACAATGACGGGAACAATTAGAGCAACTGCACCTGATGGGACAACAGTTCGCTACACTGATGTCCTTTACGTACCTGGCCTGAAGAGCCACCTCCTCTCCAGTTGTTAGCTGCTGAAAAAAGGAGCGCACATCAATACCATTGCTAATGGAGACATCGAGATCACCATGACTGATGGAGAGGAGTACGTGCGGATTGGACTTGGCAAGAACGTGCATGGAGTGGTCATGGTGGAATATGTGTTGGCACTTACATCCGCCCATGATCCTAGACATTCCCGTGATGGTGCATCATCAAATACGCATGGTCATGAAGGGGGTACACCATTGTGCACACCAGGAGTGCACTTTGATACCCACGAGAGCACACTTTTCCACACACCTGGGGCACACTTGCATACCCATTCTGCATACCGCATGGCACACAAAGCTTGTGTTGTGCGGAATCTGGCACGTGGTATTTACACGGACATTCCCTCACCGCGATCCTTTAAGGATATGCTGCCGGACGCTGGGTCGTTGCTTAAACGGCAGCATCGTGACGATGAAGTCTCACCCCACACTACAGTGTGGACTTCAGGGGGAGAAGGACAAAGTTCCGCGGTAGATTCGGAAGGCGATGGAGCAGACCTGGTAGAACATGACTTACCAGCAGCTGATGAAGTCAGTGCAGCTGAAAGAAGCGGAGGCACAGCTGATGACCTACCTGCGACAGGTGTCTCCATTTCGGAAGGCGTGGAAAATGAAATGAGGTGGACAAGCCAAGCAAGCAGCATCTCACTTGCAATCAAGGCAATCATCAAGTCAAAAAGGTGCTGGTGTTGTACTCACCTGTGCGACCTCCTCGAGTTGTGCTGCACAACATGGCATCACCTAAATCCGCACTTACTCATGTGCTTGTAGTTGTGTACGCGGATGACGACAAGCACATGGGTGGGGGGAGGGTGGGAGTGGAGTATTTCTGGTGACATTGGAGTGGGACATGGACTCAAGAAGCATAAGAAAAATATCTACTCACCAAGGGCTGCCAATAGGTAGGGGGAGCAGGCAAAATGGATGCGGCCGGTAGCCATCTCTCGTCCTCTGATGCAGCGGTATCGTGCGACTGGTTGTTGCTGATGAACCCCATCCACATGAGGGAAGGATGGAGAACATACATGGGAACATCACTGCATACCATGGTGTGCACATGACTGCATACTTGGTGTGCGCTGCATATTTGGAGTGGGCAAATCTGCATACATGAAGTGCAATGTTCGGCATACTTGGAGTGCGTCGACATACGCAAACCTCCATCTGATGGAGTTCGGCAACTCTTGCTGCTCTTATACGTTAGCTGGAGTGTAGGGGGAGCATCACAGGGCAACATGGGTGAAGTTTGAGCAAACTTGGCATCATTGCCAAGGTAGGGGGAGAAAGGCCTACAACGATGCAGCAGGCGTGGACAGGAAAATGATGCAGCAGACACGCAACAGATCGTCAGCCGCTGACAAACGCCAATTCGTCGCTTCTATCGCGCAAAGTGTGCGCCCGCCAATGTAGTTCCGCGTCAGCAGCACGACATCCGCAACTACAGCCATCGCAGACGCGCATCCGCTGCGGTTTCGCGTTGTCGCACAGGAGGCATGCGAAAAAGACAGCAACACTGACAATCGAGTGTCGTAAAGTCTACGGTTTCAGAAATTTGGCGTGCGCTAAGGGCATTCCGCCATGACGATACGTACATTTTGCCATGGTTAAAAGGAGATTTTTCCATGGAGCTACTACGATTTCCTAAGCAGCAGCCATTACTTCCTGGATCAGGATATGGAAAGTCTAGATTGAAAGGAGGGCTTGGAAAACGTGAGGGAAGGTGGTTTGGTTGAAGTTACAAAGGCCCAAAGGTTGGGAAGGGAAAAGTGCTACAGTGACATGCAGCTGGGCCAGCACCAAACCCTAGCTTGGTTTGGGAGCACCCCTACCCCTATGGTGGTACACCACTCATCCACCCCATCCTCCAAGAAAAACGAATCCACTAAAACCTACAGCAAGGGGGAGCCGAGTAGAGTATAACAAATATTGTATACCAGTGTGCTATTCGGTTATAGTGTAGTCCCCTTTATAAGCCTCCACGTCCTAGAATGATTGTCATATTTTTTTGTAGGGCCACAATAATTGGAGCCAAGCATTATTGGACGGTAGAGGGTACAATTATGGGTACACCATTATTGGTGTGAATGGAGTCATCCTGGGAGGGGTAGATGGATGCATAAATACCCTGCTGTGTCACTTGTTAATCATCATTCTATCATTCAACGATCAATGCAACATTCCTTGTCAGATTATCATAGTTGATGCATGTTTGTAGGCTATAGTGGGGTAGCACATATGGGGTACAGCTTTCTAGGGTTGTATTTGTACCCAACCCTGACTTAGTCATTTCATTCCTGTTTTCCTTGCTTCACATGGTATAGAGCGGGTCCTGCCTTAGGACCGTTTTTTTAGGGCCCACCGAAGCGCGCCCCGAGGCGCGCCTTTTTTTTAGCGACCCCTCGGGTCGCCTTTTCCCTCGCGGCCCCGCCGCCTGCTTGACGCGGCCCCGCCGCCTCCCCTGACGCGGCCCCGCCGCCTCCCCTGACGCGGCCCCGCCTCTACTGCCGCGGCCCCGCCGCCGCCTTTGACGGCCCCGCCGCTGCACCCTACGGCCCGCCGCTGCTCCTGCCGGCCCGCCGCCTCACCTGACGGCCCCGCCGCTGCTCCTGCCGGCCCGCCGCTGCTCCTGCCGGCCCGCCGCTGCACCTGCCGGCCCACCGCTGCACCCAGTGGCCCGCCGCCTCTGACGGCCCCGCCGCTGCACCCTACGGCCCGCCGCTGCTCCTGCCGGCCCGCCGCCTCACCTGACGGCCCCGCCGCTGCTCCTGCCGGCCCGCCGCTGCTCCTGCCGGCCCGCCGCTGCACCTGCCGGCCCGTCGCTGCACCCAGCGGCCCGCCGCTTCACCTGACGGCCCCGCCACTGCACCTGCCGGCCCGCCGCTGCACCCTACGGCCCGCCGCTGCACCCTACGGCCCGCCGCCTGCACCTGCCGGTCCGCCGCTGCACCTGCCGGCCCGCCGCTGCACCTGCCGGCCCGCCACTGCACCGGTCGACCCGCCGCTGCACCTGACGGCTCCGCCCCTGCATCTCCCGGCCGAGCCGCCCCAGCAGCCGAACCGCCCGGGAGCCGAGCCGCCCAACGCCGAGCCGCCCGGGACCCGAGCCGCCCTGCTGCCGAGCCGCCCGGGAGCCGAGCCGCCCTGCACCCGAGCCGCCCTGCCGCCGAGCCGCCCGGGAGCCGAGCCGCCCTGCGCCCGAGCCGCCCAGCCGCCGAGCCGCCCGGGAGCCGAGCCGCTGTGCACCCGAGCCGCCCGGTCGCTGAGCCGCCTTTCTGCATAGCTGCACGACCTGCCCTGCCTGGTGAGCACAGTCCCACTGACACTGCGAGCTCTTTCCCTACTGCTTGCACTGCGTCGCTGTCGTCGCCATGGCTACCCCTAGTGTCCTAGCTTTTGACGCTGAGGGTCGCGCCATTGATTTTGAGGTCTGGTTAGACGACCTGCAGCTGTTCTTACAGTGCGACAGGGCTGACGACCTTTCTCTCTTTGACCTCACCTCTGGCGCCTCTCCTGCTCCTGCTGCTGATGCTGATCCCACTGTCCGCTCTAAGTGGGCCACCCGCGATGCTGCTGCACGTCTTGCTGTGCGTCGCCACCTCCCAACCACTGAGCGTGCGCACTTTAGTCAGTACAAGAGTGCTCAGACCTTGTACGACGCTGTAGTTGCGCGCTACTCCTCCCCTGCCACTACTGCACTGAGCCGTCTCATGCTTCCCTACCTCTTTCCTGACCTCTCTGCCTTTCCCACTGTCGCTGACCTCATTACGCACCTCCGCACTAGTGACACTCGCTACCGCGCCGCCCTTCCTGCTGAGTTCTGCGCTAAGAACCCCCCCCCCATGTACATCGCTCTCTACTACGTAGTCGCGCGCCTCCCTGACTCCCTTCGCGTCGTCAGGGACCACTTTCTCGCAGTCTGTCCCACCACCCTCACCGTCGACCTCCTCGAGAAGGCCCTCCTCGCAGCGGAGAAGAGCATAGTCGCTGTAGGTGCTTCTCGTGGTGACCCTCGCACCCCCATCTTTGAGGGGTGCTCTCCTTCCCCCTTGCTGCCCTCTGTTGCCTCTGCTGCTGCTGCCGACCTGCTTGGTCTTGAGTCGGTCGGCGCGGCGTCTGCCCCTAGTGGGAGACGTCGCTCCAGCAAGGGCAAGGGGGGCAAGGGCGCGGGTGGAGCTGGAGGGAGCGGTGGCGGTGGCGGCGGTGGCGGCGGAGGGAGTGGGGGTGGCGGCGGGACTAGTGGCGGGAGTGGTGGTGGTGGTGGCAGCAGTGGCGGAGACGGTGGTGGTGGTGCCAGCGGTGGTGGTGGAGGCAGCGGCGGTGGTGGAGGCGGCGGAGGTGGAGGCGGTGGAGGCGGCAGCGGAGGAGGCGGTGGTGGTGGAGGAGGTGGAGCTGGTCGAGGTGGTACCCAGCAGCGTAGCGGCGGTGGTGGTGGCCAGCGCTCGCAGCGGCAGCAGCAGCAGCGCTCGCGGGACATCCCTCCGCCTCAGCAGCTTCGTGAGTGGTACGCTGGGCGTCAGAGGGGTGGGGGTACTGATCCCTGCACCTACGTTCTTCGTTCCGGCGACCGCGCGGGTGAGCAGTGTGGGGGTGCCCACGCCACCCAGCGCTGCTTTGGCCGCCTGACGGACGCTTGGCGTCAGCAGTTCCCTGGGGCTAGTGAGATCCCTCGCTGGGATGAGCTTCTCAGGGCTGGTGTAGCGATCTTTGATCTTGATTTTGATGCTATCCTTGCTGCTATGTATGTTGTGGATTATAGTGAGGAGAATGAGGGTTACCGTTGTTTCCAGCCCGACCCGGGCATTGGTACTGCTGCGCTAGGTGCTTGTGAGGCTGCTGCTCTAGGTGTCAGTGCGTCTGTGCTCTCAGGTACTGGTGAGACTGCGCTCTCAGGTACTGCGTCGTCCTCGTCCTCCCTCACTTTCACACTTGACTCCGGAGCTTCTCGCTCCTTCTTTCGAGACCGCACTACCCTTACGCCGCTCGGCCGGCCGGTTGCGGTCTCCCTTGCTGACCCCTCTGGGGGTCCTGTCCTGTCTCACTTCTCCACTGTCCTCCCGTGTCCGGCTGCCCCTTCGGGCACCCTGTCGGGTCTGTACCTTCCCTCGTTCTCTACGAACTTGGTGAGTGGAGCGGACCTGTAGGATGTGGGGGTTCACCAGTTCACTCCTGCGAGTCAGCGGGTGACCCACTGCACGGAGGCACGCACAGGCCGACACCTGGCCACGTTCTCGCGTCGGCCGGGGTCGAGTCTCTACACCCTGACCGTTGAGTCTCCTCCTGTCCCTGTGTCTGGTCAGGTGGCTGCGTCGGGTCAGGTGCTTGCTGCTGCGTCCCGGTCAGGTCCTGAGTCTGCCCCCTGTTCTTGTCGCCTCCTGTCTCACGAGACTCTCCTGTGGCACCACCGTCTTGGCCACCCCTCCTTGCCCCGTCTTCGGAGCATGGCTTCCCGTGTCCTTGTCTCTGGTCTTCCCCAGTCTCTCCCTCCTCTCCCCTCCGGGCCAGGACCTTCCTGTGTCCCCTGTGTCGAGGGTCGCCTCCGGGCTACTCCTCACTCCTCCCACTTCCCCCCGACAGAGGCTCCCCTGCAGACGCTTCACATGGATGTGTGGGGCCCAGCCCCCGTCCGTGGGCAGGGTTACGAGCGCTACTTCCTGTTGGTGGTTGACGACTACTCGCGTTACACCACAGTCCTCCCCTTGCGCAGCAAGGGTGCGGTCACTGAGGTGCTGATCGACTGGATCCGCGAGGCTCGTCTCCAGCTCAGGAAGAGCTTCGGCTCGGACTTTCCTGTTCTGCGTCTGCACTCTGACAGAGGCGGAGAGTTCTCTTCTCGCCTTCTGCGGGACTACTGTCGTGCACGGGGGATCCGCCAGACCTTCACGCTTCCGGACTCACCACAGCAAAATGAGATTGCTGAGCGCCGCATTGGCATGGTCATGGATGTCGCTCGTACGTCCATGATGCATGCGGCTGCCCCCCATTTTCTGTGGCCGTTTGCGGTGAGGTACGCGGCGCATCAGCTCAACCTTCACCCCCGGGTCTCTCGGCCTGCGATGTCCCCAGCCTTGCTGTGGACGGGGAAGGTTGGCGATGCGTCTGTGTTCCGTGTCTAGGGATCTCGGGCGTTTGTCCGCGACTTGTCTGCGGACAAGCTGTCCCCTCGTGCTGCTCCCTGTGTCTTCCTTGGCTTCCCCACTGACGCCCCAGGGTGGCAGTTTTACCACCCCTCCTCTCGTCGTGTTCTGTCCTCCCAGGACGTCACGTTCGACGAGTCAGTCCCCTTCTACCGTCTCTTCCCCTACCGCACTCCTTCCCTCCCCCCTCCCCCGGACTTCCTTGTGCCGGTTCCCCCCCCGGTAGACCCCCTCCCCCCTCAGGTTCCTGCCCCCTCAGGTGTGTCCCAGGTAGACGCCGTTGACCCGGTCGAGGTTACTGGTGACTTTGGTGCTGCTGCGGGTGCTGACTCTGGGGGTGCTGTGCGCGGGGGTGCTGAGCCTGGGGGTGCTACTGCTGGGGGTGCTGGGCCTGAGGGTGCTACTGCGGAGGGTGCGGAGCCTGGGGGTGCTGAGCCGGGGGGTGCTGTGCCTGGAGGTGCTGGGTCTGGGGGTGCTGGGTCGGGAGCTGCTGAGCCTGGGGGTGCTGAGCTGGGAGCTGCTGAGCCTGGGGGTGCTGCGTCTGGAGCTGCTGAGCCTGGGGTTTCTCCTGCTGCTGCGTCTCGCCGGGAGCCCCTCTCTCCACACGAGCTGCGCGAGTGGTTCGCTCGCCGCTGGAGGCGTGCTGCTGAGTCTGGAGGTGCTGCTGGAGCTGGAGCTGGAGCTTCTTCGACCGTCGAGGGTGCGGGTGCTGCCGGTCCCGGAGCTGCTGGACCTGCGGGTCCTCCTGGAGCTGGAGCTGCTGAGGGCGTTGGTGCTGAGCCTACTGCTGTTGGTCCTGCCGCTGGAGGTGTGGGTGGCACTGGTGCTGTCGCTGAGGGTGCTGGTGCTGTCCCTGCTGCGTCTGGAACTGCCGCGCGGCCTCGGCCGTACTTCGTTCCGCTCCTGCAGCAGGTTCTTGGTCTTTCTCCTCCAGTAGAGGGTCCACCGCCTGTCCAGTCGCAGTCCCTGCTGGAGCCTTCCTCTCCACTGCCTGCTCCCTCTCCTTACACTGGTCCTACTAGAGGTCTTGCTGAGCGTCGTGAGCCTGCGTCTCGTCCCGCGTCGCCTGTTCGTGCTGCTCGCGCTAGTGGTCGCAGTTCGCGTCAGCGTCCTCCTCCTGTCCCTGGCACGCACCGGATGTCTTTGCGTCCGTCCACTGCTCCTCTGCGTGCCCCTTTGCCTTCTCCTCCTGAGTCCTCTCTTCCTGCGCTTGCCGACCCTGAGTCGGACTCTCTTCGTGCTGCCAGTCCTACTGTCACGCGTCTGCTTGCTACTGTCGTCACTGACCCCTCTTTTGAGTCCACTGCTGCGTCTGCTCTAGTCGCTGAGCTCGTCGACTTTGCTGCTCGCTGTCGTCTCGACTACGCTGCTAGTCTTGTTGCTGAGTCTGCGTCTGTCTGTCCTCCGTCCGTCGAGGGTGAGTGTGCTCTTGGCACGGACGTCCTAGAGGACAGGCAGGAGGAGTTACAGTGTCTAGCGGCTGCTTCACCTCATCTCGCGTCTGTACTGCTTGCCCCTGAGGGAGACCCGGATGCACTAGACATCCCGACTCCGCGTTCTTACGCGGAGGCCGTAGAGGGTCCCTACTCCTCTCAGTGGCAGGTAGCTATGGATGCAGAGATGGCTTCCTGGAAGTCCACAGGCACCTACGTTGACGCGGTTCCCCCTCCTGGGGCGAACATCGTCAGTGGCATGTGGATCTTCAGGGTGAAGCGGCCGCCGGGCTCTCCACCTGTCTTCAAGGCACGGTACGTTGCTCGTGGCTTCAGTCAGCGGCAGGGAGTTGACTACTTTCAGACCTTCTCTCCCACCCCGAAGATGACTACTCTTCGGGTGCTGCTGCACATAGCCGCTCAGCGCGACTACGAGCTTCACTCTCTCGACTTCAGCACTGCGTTCTTGCAGGGTAGCCTGCACGAGGAGATCTGGCTTCGCCGTCCACCTGGCTTCACTGGGACTTTCCCTCCTGGCACCCAGTGGAGCCTCCGACGGCCAGTCTACGGTCTCCGCCAGGCACCGCGTGAGTGGCACGACACACTGAGGACTACGCTTGCGGCTCTTGGGTTTGCTCCTTCTACTGCTGACCCGTCTCTGTTTCTTCGCACCGACACTTCCCTGCCGCCGTTCTACATCCTCGTGTACGTCGACGACTTGGTCTTTGCCACAGCGGACACTGCTGGACTCGCCTACGTGAAGTCCGAGCTGCTGAAGAGACACACGTGTACAGACCTGGGTGAACTGCGCAGCTACCTTGGCTTGCAGATCACTCGGGACAGAGCACGCCGCACCATTACCTTGACTCAGTCACACATGGTGCAGCAGGTCCTTCAGCGCTTCGGCTTTACGTACTCCTCGCCTCAGGCCACTCCTCTGCCTACTCGCCACTCGCTCTCAGCTCTGCCTTTGGATGAGTCCGTAGAGTCGAGTGGTCCGTATGCAGAGCTTCTTGGCTGCCTCATGTACCTGATGACCTGCACTCGACCTGACCTTGCATACCCTCTGAGCATTCTTGCACGCTATGTTGCTCCTGGGAGACACAGACCGGAGCACATGGCTGCAGCGAAGAGGGTATTGCGTTACCTGTGGAGTACGTCGGGCATGGGGCTAGTGCTTGGAGGGCGGAGTCCAGTGGTCCTTACCGGCCACGCGGACGCTTCTTGGGCTGACGACCAGGCTACGCAGCGGTCGTCACAAGGGTTACACCTTCAGCCTTGGTTCCGGCTCTGTCTCGTGGCGGTCTACTCGCTCGTCTTCGGTTCTCGGCTCCAGTTGTGAGGCTGAGATCTACGCCGGGGCCATGGCTGCACAGGAGCTTCGCTGGCTCACCTACCTGCTGACTGACCTTGGAGAGCCGCCTCGTTCTCCTCCAGTGCTGTACGTAGACAACAAGGCCATGCTGGCCTTGTGTCGAGAGCAGCGCTTGGAGCACAGAACGAAGCACATTGCTCTCCGCTACTTCCTTGCTCGTGAGCTGCAGCAGCGTGGTCAGTTGCGACTTGCGTACGTGGCCTCTGAGGCCAACACTGCTGATGTGTTCACCAAGGCACTCGCGCCTTGTGACCATCAGCGCTTTTGCACCCAGCTGGGTCTTGTACCTGTCTTGCCTCACTTGCTCTCCTCTTGACTTCACTTGTACTGTCACATATATATATACCTGCTCTTGTTTGTCTAGTTTTATATATATATGTCTGTACTCCTGCATGTGAACTGGCCTCTGGCCCTACTCTTGTGCTCGGACTGTGTGGTGACTTTGTGATCCACCCTGAGCTTGCTTTGCTTTGCTTTGCTTGACTGGTCTTGTGACCCCTTGTTCTCCCCCACTTTGCCTATGGGGGTGTGTCAGATTATCATAGTTGATGCATGTTTGTAGGCTATAGTGGGGTAGCACATATGGGGTACAGCTTTCTAGGGTTGTATTTGTACCCAACCCTGACTTAGTCATTTCATTCCTGTTTTCCTTGCTTCACATTCCTATCTTGTACTTTTCTACAAACACGTTTCCGCTACGCTGGCACTATACTCTTCTAGCAAAAGGGACTGAATTTTCAGCCATTTTACAAACATGTACACTCCCAAGCGTTGCGTAGCATTCTACCTGTCTTGCATTCCAAATGCGAGTCCCATAAACCAGTTACTCTCTCATGTGAGAAAGTTTGAACGAGAATGAATGAACTATGAGTGAAGTGAGTACAAATAGCAAACCCTAATTGGGTTGTACCCCCTATGGGATACCCCACTATAGCCTACACAACGGCATATAATGTTCTGACACACCCCCATAGGCAAAGTGGGGGAGAACAAGGGGTCACAAGACCAGTCAAGCAAAGCAAAGCAAAGCTCAGGGTGGATCACAAAGTCACCACACAGTCCGAGCACAAGAGCAAGGCCACAAGGCCAGTTCACATGCAGGAGTACACACATATATATATAAAGCTAGACAAGCAAGAGCAGGTATATATATGTGACAGTACAAGTAAGGTCAAGAGGAGAGCAAGTGAGGCAAGACAAGTACAAGACCCAGCTCGGTGCAGAAGCGCTGATGGTCACAAGGCGCGAGTGCCTTGGTGAACACATCAGTAGTGTTGGCCTCAGAGGCCACGTACGCAAGCCGCAACTGTCCACGCTGCTGTAGCTCACGAGCAAGGAAGTAGCGAAGAGCAATGTGCTTCGTTCTGTGCTCCAGACGCTGCTCTCGACACAAGGCCAGCATGGCCTTGTTGTCTACGTACAGCACTGGAGGAGAACGAGGCGGCTCTCCAAGGTCAGTCAGCAGGTAGGTGAGCCAGCGAAGCTCCTGTGCAGCCATGGCCCCTGCGTAGATCTCAGCCTCACAACTGGAGCTGAGAACCGAAGACGAGCGAGTAGCCCGCCACGAGACAGAGCCGGAACCAAGGCTGAAGGTGTAACCCTGTGACGACCGCTGCGTAGCCTGGTCGTCAGCCCAAGAAGCGTCCGCGTGCCCCGTAAGGACCACTGGACTCCGCCCTCCAAGCACTAGTCCCATGCCCGACGTACTGCACAGGTAGCGCAACACCCTCTTCGCTGCAGCCATGTGCTCTGGTCGGTGTCTCCCAGGAGCAACATAGCGTGCAAGAATGCTAAGAGGGTATGCAAAGTCAGGCCGTGTGCAGGTCATCAGGTACATGAGGCAGCCAACAAGCTCTGGGTACGGGCCACTCGACTCTACGGACTCATCCGAAGGCAGAGATGAGAGCGAGTGGCGAGTAGACAGAGGAGTGGCCTGAGGCGAGGAGTACGTGAAGCCGAAGCGCTGAAGGACCTGCTGCACCATGTGTGACTGAGTCAAGGTAATGGTGCGGCGTGCTCTGTCCCGAGTGATCTTCAAGCCAAGATAGCTACGCAGTTCACCCAGGTCTGTGCACATGTGTCTCTTCAGTAGGCGAGTCCAGCAGTGTCCGCTGTGGCAAAGACCAAGTCGTCGACGTACACGAGGATGTAGAACGGCGGCAGAGAAGTGTCGGTGCGCAGAAACAGCGACGGGTCAGCAGTAGAGGGAGCAAACCCAAGAGCCGCAAGCGTAGTCCTCAGTGTGTCGTGCCACTCACGCGGTGCCTGGCGGAGACCGTAGACTGGCCGTCGGAGGCTCCACTGGGTGCCAGGAGGGAAAGTCCCAGTGAAGCCAGGTGGACGGCGAAGCCAGATCTCCTCGTGCAGGCTACCCTGCAAGAACGCAGTGCTGAAGTCGAGAGAGTGAAGCTCGTAGTCGCGCTGAGCGGCTATGTGCAGCAGCACCCGAAGAGTAGTCATCTTCGGGGTGGGAGAGAAGGTCTGAAAGTAGTCAACTCCCTGCCGCTGACTGAAGCCACGAGCAACGTACCGTGCCTTGAAGACAGGTGGAGAGCCCGGCGGCCGCTTCACCCTGAAGATCCACATGCCACTGACGATGTTCGCCCCAGGAGGGGGAACCGCGTCAACGTAGGTGCCTGTGGACTTCCAGGAAGCCATCTCTGCATCCATAGCTGCCTGCCACTGAGAGGAGTAGGGACCCTCTACGGCCTCCGCGTAAGAGCGCGGAGTCGGGATGTCTAGTGCATCCGGGTCTCCCTCAGGAGCAAGCAGTACAGACGCGAGATGAGGTGAAGCAGCGGCCAGACACTGAAACTCCTCCTGCCTGTCCTCTAGGACGTCCGTGCCAAGAGCACACTCACCCCCGACGGACGGAGGACAGATAGACGCAGACTCAGCAACAAGACTGGCAGCGTAGTCTAGACGACAGCGAGCAGCAAAGTCGACGAGCTCAGTGACAAGAGCAGACGCAGCAGCGGACTCAAAAGAGGGGTCAGTGACGACAGTAGCAAGCAGACGCGTGACAGTAGGACTGGCAGCACGAAGGGAGTCCGACTCTGGGTCGGCAAGCACAGGAAGGGAGGACTCAGGAGGAGAAGGCAAGGGGGCACGCAGAGGAGCAGTGGACGGACGCAGAGACATCCGGTGCGTGCCAGGGACAGGAGGAGGACGCTGACGCGAACCGCGACCACTAGTACGAGTAGCACGAACAGGCGACGCGGGACGAGACGCAGGCTCACGGCGCTCAGCAAGACCCCCAGTAGGACCAGTGTAAGGAGAGGGAGCAGGCAGTGGGGAGGTAGGCTCCAATAGTGACTGCGACTAGACAGGCTGTGGACACTCTATGGGAGGAGAAAGACCAAGAACCTGCTGCAAGAGCGGAACGAAGTACGGCCGAGGCCGCGCGGCAACTCCAGACTCAGCAGGGACAGCACCAGCACCCTCAGCGGCAGTACCAGCAGCAGGACCACCGCCAGGACAGATAGCAGTAGTCTCAGCACCAACACCCTCATCAGCTCCAGCTCCAGCAGGACCCGCAGGCCCAGCAGCTCCGGGACCGGCGGCACCAGCACCCTCGGCGGTCGAAGAAGCTCCAGCTCCAGCAGTACGCCTCCAGCGGCGAGCAAACCACTCGCGCAGCTCCTGTGGAGAGAGGGGCTCCCTCCGAGACTGAGCACCAGGAGAAACCCCAGGCTCAGCAGCTCCAGGCGCAGGACCCCCAGACCCAGCACCTCCAGGCTCAGCAGCTCCAGACGCAGCACCCCCAGGCTCAGCAGCTCCAGACACAGCACCCCCAGACTCAGCACCCCCTAGCTCAGCAGCTCCAGGTACAGCACCCCCCGGCCCAGCACCCCCAAGCTCAGCACCCTCAGCAGTAGCACCCCCAGGCTCAGCACCCCCAGTAGCAGCACCTCTAGGCTCGGCACCCCCAGGCTCAGCACCCACGCGCACAGCACCCCCAGAGTCAGCACCCCCAGGCTCAGCACCCGCAGCAGCACCAGAGTCACCAGAAACCTCGACCGGGTCAACTGCGTCTACCTGGGACACACCTGAGGGTGCAGGAACCTGAGGGGGGAGGGGGTCTACCGGGGGGGGAACCGGCACAAGAAAGTCCGGTGGCGGGGGGAGAGAAGGAGTGCGGTAGGGGAAGAGGCGGTAGAAGGGGACTGACTCGTCGAACGTGACGTCCTGGGAGGACAGAACACGACGAGAGGAGGGGTGGTAGAACAGCCACCCTAGAGCGTCAGGGGGGAAGCCAAGGAAGACACAGGGAGCAGCACGAGGGGACAGCTTGTCCGCAGACAAGTCGCGGACAAACGCCCGAGATCCCTAGACACGGAACGCAGACGCATCGCCAACCTTCCCCGTCCACAGCAAGACTGGGGACATCGCGGGCCGAGAGACCCTGGGGTGGAGGTTGAGCTGATGCGCCGCGTACCGAACCGGAAACGGCCACAGAAAATGGGGGGCAGCCGCATGCATCATGGACGTACGAGCGACGTCCATGACCATGCCAATGCGGCGCTCAGCAATCCCATTTTGCTGTAGAGAGTCCGGAAGCGTAAAGGTCTGGCGGATCCCCCGTGCACGACAGTAGTCTCGCAGAAGGCGAGAGGAGAACTCCCCACCTCGGTTAGAGTGCAGACGCAGAACAGGAAAGTCCGAGCCGAAGCTCCTCCTGAGCTGGAGACGAGCCTCGCGGATCCAGTCGATCAGCACCTCAGTGACAACACCCTTGCTGCGCAAGGGGAAGACTGTGGTGTAACGCGAGTAGTCGTCAACCACCAACAGGAAGTAGCGCTCGTGACCCTGCCCACGGACGGGGGCCGGGCCCCACACGTCCATGTGAAGTGTCTGCAGAGGAGCCTCTGTCGGGGGAAACTGGGAGGAGTGAGGAGCAGCCCTGAGGCGCCCCTCGACACAGGGGACACAGGAAGGTCCTGGTCCCGAAGCAAGGGGAGGGAGAGACTGGGGAAGACCAGAGACAAGGACACGGGAAGCCATGCCCCGAAGACGGGGCAAGGAGGGGTGGCCAAGACGGTGGTGCCACAGGAGAGTCTCGTGAGACAGGAGGCGACACGAACAGGGGGCAGACTCAGGGCCAGACCGGGACGCAGCAGCAAACACCTGACCTGACGCAGCTACCTGACCAGACGCAGGGACAGGAGGAGACTCAGTGGTCAGGGTGTAGAGGCTCGACCCCGGCCGACGAGAGAACGTGGCCAGGTGCCGGCCTGTGCATGCGTCCGTGCAGTGGGTCACCCGCTGACTCGCAGGAGTGAACTGGTGAACCCCCGCATCCTGCAGGTCCGCACCACTCACCAAGTTTGTCGAGAACGAGGGAAGGTACAGACCAGACAGGGTGCCCGAGGGGGCAGCCGGACACGGGAGGACAGTGGAAAAGTGAGAGAGGACAGGACCCCCAGAGGGGTCAGCCAGGGAGACTGCAACCGGCCGACCAAGCGGCGTGAGTGTGGTGCGGTCTTGAAAGAAGGAGCGAGAAGCTCCGGAGTCAAGTGTGAAAGTGAGGGAGGCCGAAGCCGACGCAGTACCTGAGAGCGCAGCCTCACCAGTACCTGAGAGCGCAGCCTCACTGGCACCTAGAGCAGCAGTCTCCCAAGCACCGAGCGCAGCAGTACCAATGCCCGGGTCGGGCGGGAAACACCGGTAACAGTCACCCTCCTCACTAATAGTCACAGCATACATAGCAGCAAGGATAGCATCAAAGTCAAGATCAAAGATAGATTCACCAGCCCTAGACAGCTCTCCCCAGCAGGGGATCTCACTAGCCTCGGGGAACTACTGACGCCAAGCGTCCGTCAGGCGGCCAAAGCAGCGCTGGGTGGGGTGGGCACCCCCACACTGCTCACCCGCGCGGTCGCCGGAACGAAGGACGTAGGTGCACGGACCAGTACCCCCACCCCACTGACGCTGCGTGAACCACTCACGGAGCTGCTGGGGCGGAGGGATGTCCCGCGAACGCTGCTGCAGCTGCTGCTGGCGCTGACCACCCCCAGAGCCGCTCCGCTGCGGGGTACCACCCCGACCAGCTCCACCCCCTCCGCCACCACCGCCTCCTCCTCCGCCTCCTCCGCCGCCTCCACCTCCACCGCTGCCGCCACCACCGCCGCCTCCTCCGCCGCTGCCACCACCACCACCGCCGCCGCCACCACTCCCGCCGCCACCCCCACTCCCTCCGCCGCCTCCACCGCCACCTCCACCGCCCCCTCCAGCTCCACCCGCGCCCTTGCCCCCCTTGCCCTTGCCAGAGCGGCGTCTCCCACTAGGGGCAGACGCCGCGCCGACCGACTCAAGACCAAGCAGGTCGGCAGCAGCAGCAGAGGCAACAGAGGGCAGTAGGGGGGAAGGAGAGCACCCCTCAAAGATGGGAGTGCGAGGGTCACCCCGAGAAGCTCCTACAGCGACGATGCTCTTCTCCGCCGCTAGGAGGGCCTTCTCGAGGAGGTCGACAGTGAGGGTGGTGGGACAGACTGAGAGAAAGTGGTCCCTGACTACGCGAAGAGAGTCAGGGAGGCGAGCGACAACGTAGTAGAGAGTGATGTACATGGGGGGGGGTTCTTGGCGCAGAACTCAGCAGGAAGGGCGGCGCGGTAGCGGGTGTCACTAGTGCGGAGGTGCGTAATGAGGTCAGCAACAGTGGGAAAGGCAGTGAGGTCAGGAAAGAGGTACGGAAGCATGAGACGGCTCAGTGCAGCAGTGGCAGGGGAGGAGTAGCGCGCAACTACAGCGTCGTACAAGGTCTGAGCACTCTTGTACTGGCTAAAGTGCGCGCGCTAAGTGGTAGGGAGGTGGCGACGCACAGCAAGACGTGCAGCAGCATCGCGGGTGGCCCACTGAGAGCGAACAGTGGGGTCAGCATCAGCAGCAGGGGCAGGCGAGGCGCCAGAGGTGAGGTCAAAGAGAGAAAGACCGTCTGCCCTTTCGCACTGTAAGAACAGCTGGAGGTCGTCGACCCAGACCTCAAAGTCTATGGCTCGACCCTCAGCGTCAAAAGCGAGGACACTAGGGGTAGCCATAGCGACAGACTAGCAGTGCAAGCAGTGGGGAAGGGCACGCAGTAGCAGTGGGGCAGTGCCGTGCTCACCAGAAAAGGGCAGGTCCGGCGGTCCGGTTCGTGGGCGGCTCGGCTGCTGTGGGGCGGTTCGGCAGCTCCTGGGCGGCTCGGCGGCTGCGGGGCGGCTCGGCAGCTCCCAGGCGGCTCGGCTGCTGCTGGGCGGCTCGGCTGCTGCTGGGCGGCTCGGCTGCTGCTGGGCGGCTCGGCTGCTGCTGGGCGGCTCGGCAACGGGGCGGCTCAGCTGCTGCAGTGCTGGGGCGGCGGGGCCGCGAGAGCAGGGACGGCGGGGCCGTGAACGCTGGGGCGGCGGGGCCGCGAGATCAGGGGCGGCGGGGCCGCTGGAGCAGGGGCGGCAGGGCCGCGAGAGTAGGTGGCGGCGGGGCCGCGAGAGAAGGGGCGGCGAGGGCCGCGAAAGCAGGGGCGGCGAGGGCCGCGAAGGCAGAGGCCACGGGGCCGTGAAAGCAAGGGCGGCAGGGCCGCGAGAGCAGAGGCCGCGGGGCCGTGACAGCAGGGGCGGCGAGACCGCGGGAGTAGGGGCCGCGGGGCCGCGACAGCAGGGGCGACGGGGCCGCGCGAGCAGGGGCCGCGGGGCCGCGACAGCTGGGGCGGCGGGGCCGCGTGATCAGGGGCGACGGGGCCGCTTGAGCAGGGGCCGCAGGGCCGCGACAGCAGGGGCGACGGGGCCGCGCAAGCAGGGGCCGCGGGGGCCGCGACAGCAGGGGCGGCGAGGCCGCGTGATCAGGGGCGACGGGGCCGCGCGAGTAGGGGCCGCGGGGCCGCGACAGCAGGGGCGACGGGGCCGCGCGAGTAGGGGCCGCGGGGCCGCGACAGCAGGGGCGGCGGGGCCGCGTGAGCAGGGGCGACGGGGCCGCGATGTTAGGGCGGCTGGGCCGCTAGGGGAGGGAGGGCCCGAGGCGCGACTCGGGATGGGCGCGCTCCGGGCAGTAAAAAAAAATTCGAACTTGTGGTGGGCCCTAGGTGCAGTTCCCACAGGGGAACCTGCTCGATACCATGAGAAAGTTTGAACGAGAATGAATGAACTATGAGTGAAGTGAGTACAAATAGCAAACCCTAATTGGGTTGTACCCCCTATGGGATACCCCACTATAGCCTACACAACAGCATAAGCTATATAATGTTCTGACATCATGCTATGTAATGCTTTCTTATTTTCACTAATATCATTCAATTCTCATCCCAGTAACCTTTCTTGCCTAATTCACAAGTATTTCCTTCGACAGAGTCTTCGCCGCATTTCATAATCGACATAGTCGACCTCGCTATTTCTTAGCATATTTTGGCCAAGGTGCGTAAGGGCGTATTATTTTAACGGTACGGACCGCTGACTGTCAGGAATTTGGTAGGCTAACCACTTTCGCAAGAGTGAGTGAAGAGAAACCAACGTCATACTACAAATGTCAAAGGTTTTAATCGCGGAGGGACTCGGCTACAACTTACTCAGCATCAGCCAGTTGATGGCGAAGGGCATCCACCTCGAAGCTGTTGTGTGATGCAATCATATGCATTCACGTCTGTCTACCTCCCATCACATGTTCGTGCATTGCATGCGTGGTGTGAGCGTGTGCAAGAATTTGTGTTTTGTGCGGTTTGATTTTTCTGAGTGTGTGTGTGAATGTTATTTGGCTTGAGCAGATATCTGAAGTGAGTCCTCTGCTCAAGAGCTTTCCGACGAACCAAGTATCGCTTCAATCGGAGCACGAACAAGAAAGTTACGAACGTTGGAGTTCGTATGCTTTTGATATTTGGTTGTGGTGAATATGGGGAGTTGTGGGGTTGACTCAATATGGGGTACAGACTTTTGGGGGTTGGGAAATTCGTCTTTTCTACTGTAGTTGCTGCCAAGTGGTTGGGTGAAACCAAACCAGGTTGGCAAGTGTGGCCAAGTTGGGTTAAGGTGGATGGCATGGGTTGGGAAAGTGACAAAAGTGAAAGTGGGGTTGCCTATGGAGAGGGGAATTGTGTGGCATGGGGTTTCCTTGGTTGGGGACTCTCTTGGGACCTTCCTTCTTGTCCTCCTCATCCCATCCCACCTGGTTTAGTGCTACTCCAACTCTCTTGTGTAGTTAATTGTGAGCTTGTGAGACAATTGTGATTGAGTTAATATTCTATGGCAGCATACCCCCTAGTGCGCCGAAATTCATAACTCAAGAAATACTTCACCTTATTGTACGATTCAAATTGGGAATTGTAGCCACGAACTAGAGATACAACATATCTAAGTTTGGTGAAGTTTTAACAGTGCACCTTTCGTCGATGGCGTTTCTTGTGAAGTCGACGTTTTCTGTCCAGAATTCTAAGCCAACGATTTTGAGAATTTTTGGCACCTAATCTTCCTAGACTCCGTCCTTAGTCTCTAACAAGTGGTATCAGAGCTGATTAAGGACTTTGTGGAGAGTCTGCTGAAGTATGAAGACCCTCCTAGACCCACCATGGCCTGTGGGCGTGCCTAAGTGGAGTTCTGGAGGTTGGATGTGACTTCCGCTAAGGGGAAACTCTGCCGAAATTTTGTTGGCGCCGTCACTTGTGAAGATTGTGTGGATCTACATTGTGACCAGCAAAGGGGGGAGCTGAAACCTCTGATTGGGAGCAGAGGAGATGAATCAAGGGAGTGGAGATGCAGCTGAGAAGAGGAGTGAACCGCCACCATCCAAGATCGAAGCTTTGGATGGCTCCAACTACGAGGAATGGAGCGGGCGGATGCGGAGTGCCTTCAAGCGCTGCAAGCTGCTGAAAATTGCAAGGGCTATAACATACTCGAGTTTGAGACGATTCTAACGGTGCACTTTTTGTCGACAACGTTTCTTGTGAAGTCGCGGTTTCTGTCCAGAATTTCAAGCCAACGATTTTGAGAAATTTAGGCTCCTAATCTTCACAGACTCGATCCTTAGTCTCTAACAAGTGGTATCAGAGCTGATTAAGAACCTTGTGGGGAGTCTACTTAAGTGTGAAGACCCTCCTAGACCCACCATGGCCTGTGGGCATGTCTAAGTGGAGTTCCGGAGGTTGGATGTGACTTCCGCTAAGGGGAAACTCTGCCGAAATTTCGTTGGCGCCGACACTTGTGAAAATATTGTGGGACTTCGGTGTGGACAGCAAAGGGGGAGCTGAAATTGTGATTGGGAGCAGAAAAGATGAGTGAAGGAAGTGGAGATGTAGTTGAGAAGAGGAGTGAACCGCCACCATCCAAGATTGAAGCTTTGGATGGCTCCAACTATGAGGAATGGAGCGGGCGGATGCGGAGCGCCTTCAAGCGCTACAAGCTGCTGAAAATTGCAATGGGAGAGGAGAAGATGCCGGGGGAAGGAGATGCCCGCGATCGGTGGATGGAGAAGAGCGCGGTGCTGTACGACTTGATTCTTCAGTCGGTCAACAACGACATGTTCCAGCATATCAAGGATTTGGTGGAGCTCGATGACTCGGGACCGAAGGCGTGGAAGCTGCTACGCGACGTGGTTCAACCCAACACGCTGCCGATGGTGATCGTATTGGAGAAGGAGTTGGCTGCCCTCTCCATGCGGCCGGGAGATGATGTGAAGCCGGTCCTTGACAAGATCAAGCACACCTATGCGAGGATGGCAGCGGCGGGCAGCGAAGTGTCGCAGATGCAACAGTGCACCAAGATCATCTCGGTGCTCGACAACTCGTGGGACAACCTCATCCCCACCCTCAACGTTCAGCAGGACAAATGGACGCCTGAGTGGCTACGGCAGCAGATCCTGCAGGAGGACTTCCGCAGGCGCCACACTGGAGGTGGTGCTGCCAACAAAACTGCTGAGGGGTATGGAGCTGCAGGAGGCAGCAGAGGGAGAGGCCGAGGCCGTGGGAGAGGCTTTGGCAGAGGGAGAGGCTGAGGTGACTACAATGAGGGGCATGGGAGCTCTGGTGGCAGGGGGAGTACCCGAATGGAGGGTGCGTGCTGGTACTGCAAGAAGGCTGGACACCCATGGTTCAAGTGTTTCAGCCGGCCTGAAGGATGGGCGCCTCCAGGCATGAAGCCGCCAAGTGGTGAACGTGCACGAGGTGGTGCTGTGCAAGGTTCAGGTGCACAAGGTGATGGTGCACAAGGTAAAGCCGACCCTGGTATGTTCCTCATGGTTGAGGACGTGCAAGGGAGTGGGGGTGATGTGGGTTCAGTTGGGAAGGTTGTGATGCACCCCCTCACTCACTGGGTGATCGATTCAGGTTGCACGAGTCACATGACTCCACGGGCAGATTTGCTTGATGAGGTGAAGCCCCCTGGGAAGATAAAGTTTGTGGCTGCCGCTTCAGGTGCCTTGCTCCCTGTGATTGGTGTTGGGAATGCCAAGGTTATGGGAGCTAATGGGGGGCTTGTGGGGCTGGGAAATGTGCTGTTGGTTGAAGGTTTATCCACTAACCTCCTCTCTGTGCGCCGGCTGCAGAAAAGCAAGGCCAAAGTTACGTTCGGCCCAACCTGCTGCCGTGCAAAGCTTGGGAAGTTGCTGCTGTGGAATCTGGAGGAGAAGAGCAGCTGCATCAAGGACTTGTGGCAGCTGCCCATCATCCCTTGGAAGGGGAAACCACCAGCAACGGCAAAGGCAGCGGCAGCGGCTAAAGCAATCGCGGGAGGAGAGGAGACTGCACTAACTGATGGGGCCCTGGATGCAATCAAGAAGGTGCAGCAGCCACAACAGCCACATGGTGAGGTGCTTGCTGGTGTGGATGCGACAGCTGCATGGGCAAAGGCTTCATCTGGGAGTGGTGAGGCCGATTGGGAGACGTGGCACGAGAGGTTGTGTCACATCAACATCCCTATGCTGCAGAAGTTAGTGAATGATGGGTGCTTGAAGGGGCTGGAAGTGAAGGGGGCAGCAAAGGAGATTGGGAGCTGCCCTACATGCCTTGAGACCAAGTTCACGAAGTTTCCTTTCAGCAGCAGCACAGGACCAGCCAAGGCGCCACCTGCACTTGTGCTCATGGACGTGGTGGGCCCCACGAGGGCCCCTTCTCTCTCAGGCAGCCGCTATTTCCTGACCATTGTGGACGACCACACACGTGCGGTGTGGGTCTACCCTTTGAAGACTAAAGGGGAGGTGGCAGCGGCTGTTCTTAAGGAGTGGATGCCGAGAGCACAAAGGGAGAGCGGACACAAGGTGAAGGTGATCCGCACTAACAACGGAGGAGAGTTCATCGGCGCTGATTTTGAGAAGGAGCTGAAGCGGAAGGGGATCCAGCATCAGTTCACAGTGCCTTACAACCCTCAGCAGAATGGTGTGGCTGAGCGGTTCAACCGGACCCTGCAGGAAGGTGCTCGCACTCTCCTTGGGCGTGTAGGATTGCCGGATCCGTTTTGGGTGACAGCACTGCGGCAGGTCGCTGTTGTGAAGAACCGGGTGCTGGCGACTGTGGGGGACAAGCAATGGGTCCCCTACACCAAGTGGTATGGGAGTGTGCCTGCAGTCAACATGCTGAGAACTTATGGCTGTATGGTGGTGTTTCATGTGCCTAAGGAGAAGAGGGGAAAACTGGAAGCTTCTGGGAGATGGGGTGTGCACTTGGGGCTTGCTAAGGATCACAAAGGCTGGCTGATTTGGGACTTGACCAGCCAGCAGCTGACTGTGTCGAGGGATGTGAAGTTCCTCGAGTCCTTATACTACAAGGAGTGGAAGCAGCAGCAGCAGAAGCTTCCTACTACACCGCTGATCATTGAGGCTCATGAGGTGCAGCGGCCTTCGAGGCAAGTGCAGGTCACTGTCTCAGAGGAGGAGATTTCTGGGGTGACTGAGGATGGGGGAGAACCTGAGGTGGAGGAGCCGCAGCAGCAGCAGCAGCAAGGTGCTCCACAAGGTGCCGCATGTCCGGCTGACTGTCCTAGGAGGGATGTGCACCCTCCTAACAGGCTGACCTATGCGAGCTGTGGCACGCCAAGTGTGGTACCGGCTGGAAGTGTGGCTGAGCAGATGGAAGAGGATGAGATAGCATATTGCTAAGGAGCTGCAATGAGATGGTTTGGTGGATAGTGTTTTGAAACAGAGGCTGCAGAGGGTGCTGCAGATTTGAGCAAAGAGGAGATGTTGGAAGTGGGATGTTGGAAGGAGATGATTGTCCATTGGGATGAGTGTTGGAAGTGAATGAAGCTTGCTGGGATGAGTGTGCATTGAGGGTGCATGCTTGAGCTATGGCATGTGGGATGATGGTTGGCAGCCAGAGGGGGAGTTTGTTGTGTGATGCAATCATATGCATTCACGTCTGTCTGCCTCCCATCACATGTTCGTGCATTGCATGCGTGGTGTGAGCGTGTGCAAGAATTTGTGTTTTGTGCGGTTTGATTTTTCTGAGTGTGTGTGTGAATGTTATTTGGCTTGAGCAGATATCTGAAGTGACTCCTCTGCTCAAGAGCTTTCCGACGAACCAAGTATCGCTTCAATCGGAGCACGAACAAGAAAGTTACGAACGTTGGAGTTCGTATGCTTTTGATATTTGGTTGTGGTGACTATGGGGAGTTGTGGGGTTGACTCAATATGGGGTACAGACTTTTGGGGGTTGGGAAATTCGTCTTTTCTACTGTAGTTGCTGCCAAGTGGTTGGGTGAAACCAAACCAGGTTGGCAAGTGTGGCCAAGTTGGGTTAAGGTGGATGGCATGGGTTGGGAAAGTGACAAAAGTGAAAGTGGGGTTGCCTATGGAGAGGGGAATTGTGTGGCATGGGGTTTCCTTGGTTGGAGACTCTCTTGGGACCTTCCTTCTTGTCCTCCTCATCCCATCCCACCTGGTTTAGTGCTACTCCAACTCTCTTGTGTAGTTAATTGTGAGCTTGTGAGACAATTGTGATTGAGTTAATATTCTATGGCAGCATACCCCCTAGTGCGCCGAAATTCATAACTCAAGAAATACTTCACCTTATTGTACGATTCAAATTGGGAATTGTAGCCACGGACTAGAGATACAACATATCTAAGTTTGGTGAAGTTTTAACAGTGCACCTTTCGTCGACGACGTTTCTTGTGAAGTCGACGTTTTCTGTCCAGAATTCTAAGCCAACGATTTTGAGAATTTTTGGCACCTAATCTTCGTAGACTCCGTCCTTAGTCTCTAACAAAAGCAGACAGCACCACACAGGAGTTTAAGCCGTACCACGGGAAAGGAAGTCTCTACATTGACAAGGCAGTGCTGAAGAATAATGTCTTCGTTCTCGACTTCGTTCCAGATCAAGGCACCGCCGACAGCAATGGGATCGTCACTTTCGCTCCTTGGACACATCCGCCGGACCTCGACCCCGACTTCAGGCCCGGCGGCTTTTGGTACTCGAACACCGTACCTGAGGCAGAACAAACACAAGCAATAGTGACAATCCAACTAGCAGAGACAACATCGGCAGCAGCAGAGACAACACCAATCACGACACCAATTGCGGGTCCTTCAACGGCACCAGCCTTAATCGACGATACTCCACCGACTCCTGCGCAGCAATCGACTCCCACTCCAAGAGAAGTCCACGGAAGCGCAAACTTCACCACCGGTTTTTACTCCAACTCCGACTTGTACAGGCGCTCACCCGGACATCGCGCCGGTGAAGACATCTGGCACGCAAGAGTGGGACACCCGAGCAACACGACGTTAAATAATACGATAAGAGCAGGAGTACTTGATAAAGACTCGCTACTCCTACCCGACGGCAGAGAACTTCAACGAGTTCGAGGAACATGCCTCACCCGCCCTGAAGCCGACTTACCGCATCAGCCTTTCGTCTCTCACCACAACCCAAGTGCCGCGGCATACACACCTCTGGAGAAAGTATACAGCGACATACTGTACAACCATGAACCTGGTCAAGGAGCATACAACTACATAAGCAGAAGTTCGAGTACTGCATGCTGCTGATTGGACAAAGCCACGTCACCAGCAGCGACACTCCAGAAGCGAAGGGGAGTGTTGGAAACAAGTAACTTAATGCTTCTGATGTGTCGGAACATCGAACTGTAAACGAAGCAAATAGCAACGAAGCAACGACGAATCAACCATCGGAGGTTGACAAGAGAAGTAATTGTTGGAGGTTACGCGAAGGTCAAAGGTCAGCGACCTTTGACTTGACAAATACAGCGCGACAGCAAGGATAAACAACTGACTCGATACTGAGCAATTGCCCGAGTCGTCACTGTATCGAACCGCAATAGCAACAGTAAAATAGTTATTAGTTGCACCTTTTCATATTCCTTGTAATCATATAAAAAGCTTGTATTACTTTTATAATCAATCTATCTTGCCCTCACACACTAGCGCAAGGTGGTTCAACACTTGTCATTAAAACGCTTCCGCAACTACATCACTTCTACTCAGAGTTTAGCCTTGAAAAGATCCTAAGGGCTTTTCTCAGCCCAACATGGTATGAGAGCTGTCAAGGCAAATTCAACTACATTCAAGTCACCTACAACATCAGAAAGCATGGCAACGCAGAAGGAGAGAAGCTCCTCCAACGGCTCTCCTGGCACTACTCCTACTCCACCTCCAGCCTCCAGCCTACAGACGGAGGGAGGAACAGCAACAAGACGAGTAGCTGAGTCTACTGAGACTCCCGCGAACCAAGCAACAAGCTTCGACTCAAGCATGATGGAGAAGTTTTTCTCCTTCATATCCTTCTATGAACAGCATCAGCAAGCGGCACCTGCGCAGTCAAACATCAGCAACAACAACAACAATATTACACCCATGAGTCTCGATGGTTCATCCTATGCGCGCGGAAACCAGCAGCAACCCACCTTCGCTCCGTATGAGCCTCAACGTGGCTCAATCAGCTTCATCTCGCACCAACAGCCTCGACCTGGACAGGAGAAGACATTGGATGCACTTCAGGTCCAATCGCAGTTCGCGCACGTCTTGAAACTACATACATCGACGCCTTTCAACGGCAAAGATATTTATACCTGGTCATTCGAGTTTGAGCTGATGATGGAAGGAGCACAGATTCTTGGCTTCTTCGATAGATCCCTGCCATACCCAACACATGGGACGCAGTACGACAAACAACAATATACATATCAATCGATGATGGCGTTCACGATCCTGCTGAGAAACATTACTCCAAACCAGCAGCTGAACATCCGATCTTATCGGGGATACAGCAACTCCACCGAGGTCACGTACAGCCATTTGAAGAACATGTACCAAGCAACAGACAGCGTCAATCAGAGCCGGTTAATGGCACAGCTGATAACAGTGGAAATGAAACCTGGCGAAAAAGGGATGGCGTATATCAGCCGTTGTCGCGAATTGCGCGACAAACTCCTTCGATGCGGAGGATCGTGTCAGAACATATAGCTTACTTGTTTCTGTAGGCTATAGTGGGGTATCCCATAGGGGGTACAACCCAATTAGGGTTTCCTATTTGTACCCACTTCATTTCATAGTCATTCACTCCCGTTCATTCAGTTTCACATGGTATAGAGCGGGTCCCTTCTAAGGACCGTTTTTTTTGGGCCCACCCACGATCTTTTTTTTCTGCCCGGAGCGCGCCCTATTCTCCTCGAGGCGCGCTCCCCCTAGTGCGCGTCGAGCTGCCCTTGTGGCGCCGCGAGAGTCGCGCGCGCGACTCATTTTTTTTTCGCGCGCGCGGCCCGGGCCCCACTTCGCGCGGCCCTTACAGCCGCGCCGCGCCGCCCTCTCGGCTCTGCCGCGCCGCGCCGCCCTCAAGACGGCCGCGCGGCCTCTTCGTCGCTACGGCAGGCCCCCCCCCCCCCCCCCGCTGCACCTCTGTCGGCCCCGCCGCCGCCTTACCTGACGGCCGCCGCCTCACCTGACGGCCCGCCGCCTCGCCCTCTGGCCCGCCACCTCACCAGACGGCCCTGCCGCCTCACCTGACGGCCCACCGTCTCACCTGCTGGCCCGCCACCTTACCTGACGGCCCCGCCGCCTCACCTGACGGCCCGCCGCCACCTTACCTGACGGCCCCGCCGCCTAACCTGACGGCCCGCCGCCTCACCTACTGGCCCGCCACCTGACCTGACGGCCCCGCCGCCTCACCTGACGGCCCGCTGCCTGACCTGCTGGCCCGCCACCTCGCTGACGGCCCGCCGCCTCCCCCGCTGGCCCGCCACCTGATCTGACGGCCCCGCCGCCTCACCTACCGGCTCGCCACCTCACCTGCTGGCCCGCTGCACCCTGACGGCCCCACCGTCCCCTGTCCCGGCCCCGCCGCTGCACCCTGACGGCCCCGCCGTCCCCTGTCCCGGCCCCGCCGCTGCACCCTGACGGCCCCGCCGTCCCTTGTCCCGGCCCCGCCACTACACTGCAGCCGAGCCGCCCAGCAGCAGCCGAGCCGCTCAGCAGCAACCGAGCCGCCCAGCAGCAGCCGAGCCGCCCAGCAGCAGCCGAGCCGCCCAGCAGCAGCCGAGCCGCCCGGTACCCGAGCCGCCCGAGCCGCCCGAGCCGCCCGAGCCGCCCGAGCCGCCCCACCAGCCCGAGCCGCCTGCTGCTGTCCTACCCGACTCTCCTAGCCCGGTGAGACTTTCAGCTGCTGCCATGGCCACCCCCAATGTTCTTACTTTTGACGCTGAGGGGAGGGCCATTGACTTTGCCGTCTGGATTGAAGACCTGCAGCTGTACTTACTGTGTGATGCGATAGATGAGGTCTCTCTCTTTGACTTTGTCTCTGGCGCTGTCCCTGCCCCGCCTGCTGATGCTGACTCTGCTGCTCGCTCCAAGTGGGCGACCCGCGATGCTGCTGCACGTCTTGCTGTGCGTCGCCACCTCCCTTCCTCTGAGCGTGCCCACTTTAGTCAGTGCAAGACCGCTCAGGCCTTGTACGACGCTGTAGTTGCACGCTACTCCTCCCCTTCCTCCGCTACCCTTAGCCGCCTCATGCTACCGTTTCTCTTCCCTGACCTCGCTTCCTTTCCCACTGTTGCTGACCTAGTTACCCACCTCCGCGCTAGTGACACCCGCTACCGTGCTGCCCTTCCTGCTGAGTTCCGCGCTGCGAACCCTCCTCCCATGTACATCACTCTCTACTTTCTCGTCACCCGTCTCCCTGAGTCCCTTCGTGTCGTTAGGGACCAGTTTCTCTCTGTCTGTCCCACCACTCTCACTGTCGACCTCCTTGAGGAGTCCCTGCTAGCGGCTGAGAAGAGTATTGTCGCTGTAGGGGCCTCTCGGGGTGACCCTCGCACCCCCATCTTTGAGGGGTGTGGTCCTTCCCCCCTGCTGCCCTCTGTCGCCTCTGCCGCTGCGGCCGACCTCGCTGGTTTTGAGTCGGTCGGCGCGGCGTCTGCCCCCAGCGGCAGACGCCGCTCTGGCAAGGGCAAGGGGGGCAAGGGGGCGGGTGGAGCTAGAGGGGGCGGTGGAGGAGGCGGTGGGGGTGGAGGGGGGAGTGGGGGTGGCGGTGGGGGTGGTGGCGGGAGTGGAGGTACTAGTGGCGGCGGTGGAGGCGGAGGTGGCGGCGGAGGTGGTAGCGGAGGAGGCGGTGGGAGCGGTGGGAGCGACGGTCCTGGTGGGGGAGGTGGCGGTGGAGACGGGGGTGGCGGTGGAGGCGGGGGTGGCGGTGGAGGCGGGGGTCGGAGTGGCTCGTCCCAGCGGAGCAGCTCTGGGGGTGGTCAGCGCCAGCAGCAGCAGCAGCAGCAGCCGCAGTAGCAGCCGCAGCAGCAGCAGCGCTCTCGCACCGTCCCCGGCCCTCAGCAGCTCCGTGAGTGGTACTTGCAGCGTCAGCGCGGTGGTGCGCTTGGTCCCTGCCCCTACGTTCTTCGCACCGGTGACCGTGCGGGGGAGAGGTGTGGAGGCGCCCACACAGTCCGTCGCTGCTTTGGCCGCCTGACCGACGCCTGGCGTCAGCAGTTTCCGGAGGCCGCTGAGATCCCCCGCTGGGGAGAGCTGTCTAGGGCTGGAGTAGCTATTTATGATCTTGACTTTGATGCTATTCTCTCTGCTATGTATGCTGTGACTGGTAGTGATGAGGATGACTGTTACCGGTGTTTCCCGCCCGACCCGGGCATTGGTACTGCCGCGTCAGGTACTAGTGAGGCTGCAGCTCTAGGTGCCAGTGCGTCTGTGCTCTCAGGTGCTGGTGAGTCCGCCCTCTCAGGTACTGTGTCGGCTTCGGCCTCTCACACCTTCACCCTTGACTCTGGAGCGTCTCGCTCCTTCTTTAGGGACCGCACCACTCTCACGCCGCTGAGTCGGCCGGTTGCGGTGTCCCTGGCTGACCCCTCTGGGGGACCTGTCCTGTCTCGCTTCTCCACTGTCCTCCCGTGTCCAGCGGCCCCCTCTGGCACCCTGACTGGTCTCTACCTCCCCTCGTTCTCGACGAACTTGGTGAGTGGTGCTGACCTCCAGGATGCAGGTGTCCACCAGTTCACCCCTGCTCGTCAGCGGGTGACCCACTGTACCGAGGCGGATACAGGTCGTCACCTGGCTACGTTTACACGTCGGCCAGGGTCGAGCCTGTACACACTGACCACTGCTTCTCCTCCAGGTGCTGCGTCTGGTAGAGTCCCGTCGTCTGGTCAGGTGTTTGCTGCAGCGTCCAGGTCTGGTCCTGAGTCTGCCCCCTGTTCGTGTCGTCGTCTGTCTCACGAGACCCTCCTCTGGCACCACCGCCTTGGCCACCCCTCTCTGCTTCGGCTCAGAGGCATGGCCTCGCGGGTCCTTGTGTCTGGTCTTCCCCGGTCCCTCCCTCCCCTTCCTCCGGGCCCTGGCCCTGCCTGTGTCCCCTGTGTCGAGGGGCGCCAGCGTGCTGCCCCTCACTCCTCCCAGTTTCCTCCGACAGAGGCCCCGTTGCAGACGCTTCACATGGACGTGTGGGGCCCAGCCCGCGTCCGTGGACAGGGTCAGGAGCGCTACTTCCTGCTGGTGGTTGACGACTACTCGCGTTACACAACAGTCTTCCCCTTGCGCAGCAAGGGTGAGGTCACTGAGGTGTTGATCGACTGGATCCGCACAGCTCGTCTTCAGCTTCGGAGGAGCTTTGGCTCTGACTTCCCTGTTTTGCGTCTGCACTCGGACAGAGGCGGAGAGTTCTCCTCTGGCCTCCTGAGTGCCTACTGTCGTGTGCGAGGCATCCGTCAGACCTTCACACTTCCGGACTCACCACAGCAGAATGGGATTGCTGAGCGCCGCATTGGCATGGTCATGGACGTCGCTCGTACGTCCATGATGCATGCGGCTGCTCCCCATTTTCTGTGGCCGTTTGCGGTCAGGTACGCTGCGCACCAGATCAACCTCCACCCCAGGGTCTCTCGACCAGAGACCTCCCCAGCCCTGCTGTGGACGGGGAAGGTTGGCGATGCGTCGGCGTTCCGGGTCTGGGGATCTCGGGCGTTTGTTCGCGACCTGTCTGCGGACAAGCTGTCCCCTCGTGCTTCTCCCTGCGTCTTCCTGGGGTTCCCCCCCGACGCCCCTGGGTGGCAGTTTTACCACCCCACCTCTCGACGTGTTCTGTCCTCCCAGGACGTCACGTTCGACGAGTCGGTACCCTACTACCGCCTCTTCCCCTACCGCACTCCGTCCCTCCCCCCGCCCCCGCTCTTCTTGGTACCAGGTACCCCCCCCCGGTAGTCCCCCTCCCCCCTCAGGGTCCTGCCCCTTCAGGTGTGTCCCAGGTAGACGCGGTCGAGCCTGTCGAGGTCACTGGTGACTCTGGTGCTGCTGCGGGAGCTGAGCCTGAGGGTGCGGAGTCTGGGGGTGCTGAGCCTGGGGGTACTGTGCCTGGGGGTGCTGAGCCTGGAGGTGTCGAGCCTGGGGGTGCTGTGCCTGGGGGTGCTGAGCCTGGGGGTCCTGAGCCTTGGGGTGCTGAGCCTGGGGGTGCTGAGCCTGGGGGTGCTGAGCCTGGGGGTGCTGTGCCTTGGGGTGCTGAGCCTGGGGGTGCTGAGCCTGGGGGTGCTATGCGTGGGGGTGCTTCGTCTCGCCGAGAGCCACTCCCCCCACAGGAGCTGCGTGAGTGGTTTGCCAGGCGCTGGAGGCGTGCTGCTGGTGCTGGTGGTTCTTCGGCTGCAGAGGGTACTGCTGCCACGCGTCCTGGCAATGCTCGTACTGTGGGTGCTGGAGCTGGTGGGTCTGAGAGTTCTCCTGGAGCTGGTCCTGCTGAGGGTGTTGGCGCTGAGCCTGCGGTTGGCGGTCCGACTGACAGTGTTCCTCGTGCTGCTGCTGGAGGTTCTGGAGCTTCTGGTGGTTCTGCTGGAGGTGCTGCTGGAGTGGGTGCTCCGGACGGGGCTGCTGCTGCTGTTCCTGCTGTTTCTGGTGTCGCCGCGCGGCCCCGACTGTACTTCGTTCCGCTTCTGCAGCAGGTTCTTGGTCTTGCACCTCCTCCTGCTCCCTTAGAGGGTCCGCAGCCTGTTCGGTCACAGCCACAGCTACAGCCTGCCTCCCCTTTGCCTGCTCCTTCTCCCTACGCTGGTCCGACTGGAGGTCTTACTGAGCGTCGTGAGCCTGCGTCTCGTCCTGCGTCGCCTGTTCGTACTGAGCGCGCTAGTGGTCGTGGTTCGCGTCAGCGTCCTCCTCCTGTCCCTGGCACGCACCGGATGTCACTGCGTCCGTCCACTGCTCCTCTGCGTGCCCCTTTGCCTTCTCCTCCTGCTTCCTCTCTTCCTGCTCTTGCCGACCCTGAGTCGGACTCTCTTCGCGCTGCCAGTCCTACTGTCACGCGTCTCCTTGCTACTGCTGTCACTGACCCTTCCTTCGAGTCGTCTGCTGCGTCTGCCCTTGTCACTGAGCTTGTCGACTTTGCTGCGCGCTGTCGTCTAGACTACGCTGCTCGTCTTGTCACTGAGTCTGAGTCCGCCTGTCCTCCGTCCGTCGGGGGTGAGTGTGCCCTTGGCACGGACGTCCTTGAGGACAGGCAGGAGGAGTTCCAGTGTCTAGCAGCTGCTTCACCTCGTCTTGCGTCTGTACTGCTAGCCCCTGAGGGAGACCCGGATGCACCAGACATCCCGACTCCGCGCTCTTACGCGGAGGCGATAGAGGGTCCCTACTCCTCTCAGTGGCAGGCAGCTATGGATGCAGAGATGGCTTCCTGGAAGTCCACAGGCACCTACGTTGACGCTGTTCCCCCTCCTGGGGCGAACATCGTCAGTGGCATGTGGATTTTCAGGGTGAAGCGGCCGCCGGGTTCTCCGCCTGTCTTCAAGGCGCGTTACGTGGCTCGTGGCTTCAGTCAGCGGCAGGGGGTTGACTACTTTCAGACCTTCTCCCCCACCCCGAAGATGACCACTCTTCGGGTTCTTCTGCACGTTGCTGCTCACCGTGACTACGAGCTGCACTCTCTTGACTTCAGCACTGCCTTCTTGCAGGGCAGCCTGCACGAGGAGATCTGGCTGCGTCGCCCACCTGGCTTCACTGGGTCTTTCCCTCCTGGTACCCAGTGGAGTCTCCGGCGTCCAGTCTACAGTCTCCGCCAGGCGCCACGTGAGTGGCACGACACACTGAGGACTACGCTCGCGGCACTTGGGTTTGCTCCTTCTACTGCCGACCCGTCGCTGTTTCTTCGCACCGACACCTCTCTGCCGCCGTTCTACATCCTCGTGTACGTCGACGACTTGGTCTTTGCCACAGCTGACACTGCTGGACTCGCCTACGTGAAGTCCGAGCTGCAGAAGAGACACACGTGCACTGACCTGGGTGAACTGCGCAGCTACCTTGGCTTGCAGATCACCCGGGACAGAGCACGCGGCACCATTACCCTGACTGAGTCACACATGGTGCAGCAGGTCCTTCAGCGCTTCGGCTTCACGTACTCCTCGCCTCAGGCCACTCCTCTGCCTACTCGCCACTCGCTCTCAGCTCTGCCTTCGGATGAGTCCGTAGAGTCGAGTGGCCCGTTTGCAGAGCTTGTTGGCTGCCTCATGTACCTGATGACCTGCACACGACCTGACCTCGCATACCCTCTTAGCATTCTCGCACGCTTTGTTGCTCCTGGGAGACACCGACCAGAGCACATGGCTGCAGCGAAGAGGGTGTTGCGCTACTTGTGCAGTACGTCGGGCATGGGGCTAGTGCTTGGAGGGCGCAGTCCAGTGGTCCTCACTGGACACGCAGACGCTTCTTGGGCTGACGACCAGGCTACGCAGCGGTCGTCACAGGGTTACACCTTCAGCCTAGGTTCCGGCTCTGTCTCGTGGCGGGCTACCCGCTCGTCTTCTGTTCTCGGCTCCAGTTGTGAGGCTGAGATCTACGCTGGGGCTATGGCTGCACAGGAGTTACGCTGGCTCACCTACCTGCTGACCGACCTTGGAGAGCAGCCTCGTTCTCCTCCAGTCCTGTACGTAGACAACAAGGCCATGCTGGCCTTGTGTCGAGAGCAGCGACTGGAGCACAGAACGAAGCACATTGCTCTCCGCTACTTTCTTGCTCGTGAGCTACAGCAGCGTGGACAGCTACGACTTGCGTACGTGGCCTCTGAGGCCAACACTGCTGATGTGTTCACCAAGGCACTTGCGCCTTGTGATCATCAGCGTTGTTGCACGCAGTTGGGTCTTGTGGCTGTCTTGCCTCACTTGCTCTCCTCTTGACCTTGCTTGTACCTTCGCATATATATATACTCTTGCTCTTGCTTGCTTGATTCTTGTATATCTTTATATATGATCTTGCATGTAAACTTGCCTTCTGGCCTTTGAACTTGTGCTCGGAATGCGTGGTGACTTTGTGATCCAGCCTTGCTTTGCTTTGCTTGACTGGTCTTGTGACCCCTTGTTCTCCCCCACTTTGCCTATGGGGGTGTGTCAGAACATATAGCTTACTTGTTTCTGTAGGCTATAGTGGGGTATCCCATAGGGGGTACAACCCAATTAGGGTTTCCTATTTGTACCCACTTCATTTCATAGTCATTCACTCCCGTTCATTCAGTTTCACAGATCGATATCTGAAGAAGCCTTCATCACAGTCATCATCTCCGGCCTTGATCCTTGGCGCTCCACTCGAGCCATACTCCAAGCTCACGGGAAGATCTCCGAAGCGACACTCTGCGCAAAAATACACGCTGAACAACAAGACATGCACCTGCATGAGGAGCGGCACAAGAGGAAAATGTCAGTACCCGAATTTACATTTCACACCCAACGGCACTTCAACAACTCCAACCGACAGAATAAACAACAACAGCAACAGCACGTACCGCCGTTCTGTCATCTCTGCAAGATGTCTGGACACCCTCGTACACACTGCCCAAATCGACAGCAGTCAACACCACCGCAAAGACAACTTCGGCCCTCAAGCAGCCAAGTCACCTCAACGCAAGCGCATCCCACTTCTCAAGTTCAAACTTCAACAACGTCGACAACGCAGCCTGCACAAGGGACGAGAAACACCGTCAGCTGCATGGCGAGATTGACAGACTCCTGCACCACTGAATCACCACCGTACTACTCACCGGAAGAACAACTCGATGAAAGCACCCCTCGCCGCGAGTCACTGGAGCCGAACTCGACATACGCAGCCATCGCCCAGAGCGAACCATCCGGGAAAGACACCTGGTTCTTGGACAGCTGGTGCGGACAGCACATGTGCTCCTCGGGTCACTTCGTCCAACGGGAACACCAAATTCAACGCGAAGTAGTCATCACCGTCGCCAATAATCAGAACATGCGCACACGACGCCAAGGCATCGTTCAACTTCAGACAAGAGAAACCAACGTCATACTACAAATGTCAAAGGTTCTAATTGCGGAGGGACTTGGCTCCAACTTACTCAGCGTTAGCCAGTTGATGGCGAAGGGCATCCACCTCGAAGCAGACAGCACCACACAGGAGTTTAAGCTGTACCACGGGAAAGGAAGTCTCTACATCGGCAAGGCAGTGCTGAAGAATAATGTCTTCGTTCTCGACTTAGTTCCAGATCAAGGCACCGCCGATAGCGATGGGATCGTCACCTTCGCTCCTTGGACACATCCGCCGGACCTCGACCCCGACTTCAGCCCCGGCGGCTTCTGGTACTCGAACACCGTACCTAAGGCAGAACAAACACGAGCATTAGTGACAATCCAACAAGCAGAGACAACATCGGCAACAGCATAGACAACATCGGCAGCAACAAAGACAACATCGGCAGCAGCAGAGACAACATCGGCTGCAGCAGAGACAACACCAATCGCGGGTCCTTCAACGGCACCAGCCCCAATCCACGATACTCCACCGACTCCTGCGCAGCAGTCGACTCCCACTCCACGAGAAGTCCACAGAAGCGCAAACTTCACCGCCGGTTTTTACTCCAACTCCGACTTGTACAGACGCTCACCCGGACATCGCGCCAGTGAAGACATCTGGCACGCAAGAATGGGACACCCGAGCAACACGACGTTAAATAACACGATAAGAGCAGGAGTACTTGACAAAGACTCGCTACTCCTACCCGACAACAGAGAACTTCAACGAGTTTGAGGAACATATCTCACCTGCCCTGAAGCCGACTTACCGCATCAGCCTTTCGTCTCTCACCACAACCTCTGGAGAAAGTATACAGCAACATACTATACAACCGTGAACTTGGTCAAGGAGCATACAACTACGTTTGCACTTTCATCAACGCCGCTACACGATACGTATGGCACCTTAACCTTCCGAGTCGCGACATGGCCTTCGAGGCTTTCGTCGCCTGGCTTCCAATAGCATAATGAGAATTAGGAGTGAAGCTGAAAAGCTTCCGTTCAGACGGGGGAGGGGAATATCAGTCACAGAGGTTCACGCAGTACTTGGCAGAGAGAGGCATCAAGCGACTCATCTCCCTTCCCTACGCTCACCAACAGCAAGGCGTGGCAGAAAGAATGAATAGGACCCTCCAGAACACCATGCGCAAACTACTACATGGCATGCAGCTACCCAACCACCAGTGGCCTGAGGCGATGGACCATGCTGTCATGCTGCACAACTTACTTTCGTCATCATCGCTCCCGAACACCGCATCACAGCATCTGCTGTGGACAGGAAAATTGGGCAACACAAAAATGTTTCGAGTGTTCGGCTGCATGGTACAGTTTCGACCCCTAGCTGCACGAGCAGGTCGCTTCTCCCAACGTGCACAGTAGGGGGTACACTTGGGCATCGAAAAACACTACAACGCATGGAAGATCTTCGACGTCCATACAAAGCAAACAGTAGCAGCACGTGACGTGATCTTCTACAAACGTCTCACTCTTCCGACCTACCTGTACAACTTGGAAACCTCACGGGACGTCACAGGTGGATTTCGTGGGGACCGAGCCTTCGCTTCGGCAGCAGATGAAGCTAACTATGATGAGCAGAACGTGGACAGAGCTTCAGAAGAAGCCGGACCTCTTCCCTAATGCTCGGTGGACATCCCAATGGATGATGACAACCCTTGCGAAAGCATCAACGTCGAAGTCTTCTACGACGTCGCTCACAACGGTTACGTTACACCCGCGCAAGTCAACACCGACGAAGCAGAATGCATAGAGAGACGAAGCGGGAGACGAAACAACTTATCCCGAGGACGCAAATCTTCCCCGCTACACATAGAGTGGACTCCAAATACTTGGACTGGTCACCGCAGTCCACGGCACGGCTGTGAAAGAGTGAACGCGAATGAATGAACTATGAATGAAGTGGGTACAAGTACTAACCCTAATTGGGTTGTACCCCCTATGGGATACCCCACTATAGCCTACACAAAAGCATAAGCTATAATGTTCTGACACACCCCCATAGGCAAAGTGGGGGAGAACAAGGGGTCACAAGACCAGTCAAGCAAAGCAAAGCAAAGCAAGCTCAGGGTGGATCACAACGTCACCACACAGTCTGAGCACAAGGTCAAGGCCACAAGGCCAGTTCACGTGCAGGAGGAGACACATATATATATAAGTCTAAACAAGCAAGAGCAGGTATATATATTTATGCAAGAGTACAAGTAAGGTCAAGAGGTGAGCAAGTGAGGCAAGACTGGGACAAGTCCCAGCTGAGTGCAGAAACGCTGATGATCACAAGGCGGAAGTGCCTTGGTGAAAACATCAGCAGTGTTGGCCTCAGAGGCCATGTACGCAAGTCGCAACTGACCACGCTGCTGCAGCTCACGAGCAAGAAAGTAGCGGAGAGCAATGTGCTTCGTTCTGTGCTCCAGGCACTGCTCTCGACACAAGGCCAGCATGGCCTTGTTGTCTACGTACAGCACTGGAGGAGAACGAGGCGGCTCTCCAAGGTCAGTCAGCAGGTAGGTGAGCCAGCGAAGCTCCTGAGCAGCCATGGCCCCGGCGTAGATCTCAGCCTCACAACTGGAGCCGAGAACAGAAGACGAGCGGGTAGCCCGCCACGAAACAGAGCCGGAACCAAGACTGAAGGTGTAACCTTGCGACGACCGCTGAGTAGCCTGGTCGTCAGCCCAAGAAGCGTCCGCGTGCCCGGTGAGGACCACTGGACTCCGCCCTCCAAGCACTAGCCCCATGCCCGACGTACTGCACAAGTAGCGCAACACCCTCTTCGCTGCAGCCATGTGCTCTGGTCGGTGTCTCCCATGAGCAACATAGCGTGCCAAGATGCTAAGAGGGTATGCAAGGTCAGGTCGTGTGCAGGTCATCAGGTACATGAGGCAGCCAACAAGCTCTGGGTACGGGCCACTCGACTCTACGGACTCATCCGAAGGCAGAGCTGAGAGCGAGTGGCGAGTAGACAGAGGAGTGGCCTGAGGCGAGGAGTACGTGAAGCCGAAGCGCTGAAGGACCTGCTGCACCATGTGTGACTGAGTCAAGGTAATGGTGCGGCGTGCTCTGTCCCGAGTGATCTGCAAGCCAAGGTAGCTGCGCAGTTCACCCAGGTCTGTGCACGTGTGTCTCTTCTGCAGCTCGGACTTCACGTAGGCGAGTCCAGCAATGTCAGCTGTGGCAAAGACCAAGTCGTCGACGTACACGAGGATGTAGAACGGCGGAAGAGAAGTGTCGGTGCGCAGAAACAACGACGGGTCAGCAGTAGAGGGAGCAAACCCAAGAGCCGCTAGCGTAGTCCTCAGTGTGTCGTGCCACTCACGCGGTGCCTGGCGGAGACCGTAGACTGGCCGTCGGAGGCTCCACTGTGTGCCAGGAGGGAAAGTCCCAGTGAAGCCAGGTGGACGGCGCAGCCAGATCTCCTCGTGCAGGCTACCCTGCAAGAAAGCAGTGCTGAATTCAAGAGAGTGAAGCTCGTAGTCGCGCGGAGCGGCTATGTGTAGCTGCACCCGAAGAGTGGTCATCTTCGAGGTGGGAGAGAAGGTCTGAAAGTAGTCAACTCCTTGGCGCTGACTGAAGCCACGAGCCACGTACCGCGCCTTGAAGACAGGTGGAGAGCCCGGCGGCCGCTTCACCCTGAAGATCCACATCCCACTAACGATGTTCGCCCCAGGAGGGGGAACCGCATCAACGTAGGTGCCTGTGGACTTCCAGGAAGCCATCTCTGCGTCCATAGCTGCCTGCCACTCAGAGGAGTAGGGACCCTCTACGGCCTCCGCGTAAGAGCGCGGAGTCGGGATGTCTAGTGCATCCGGGTCTCCCTCAGGGGCAAGCAGTACAGACGCGAGATGAGGTGAAGCAGCAGCCAGACACTGAAACTCCTCCTGCCTGTCCTCAAGGACGTCCGTGCCAAGAGCACACTCACCCCCGACGGACGGAGGACAGACAGATGCAGACTCAGCAACAAGACTAGCAGCGTAGTCTAGACGACAGCGAGCAGCAAAGTCGACGAGCTCAGCAACAAGAGCAGACGCAGCAGTGGACTCAAAGGAGGGGTCAGTGACGACAGTAGCAAGGAGACGCGTGACAGTAGGACTGGCAGCACGAAGAGAGTCCGACTCAGGGTCGGCAAGCGCAGGAAGAGAGGACTCAGGAGGAGAGGGCAAAGGGGCACGCAGAGGAGCAGTGGACGGACGCAGAGACATCCGGTGCGTGCCAGGGACAGGAGGAGGACGCTGACGCGAACTGCGACCACTAGTGCGAGCCGCACGAACAGGCGACGCAGGACGAGACGCAGGCTCACGACGCTCAGCAAGACCTCTAGTAGGACCAGTGTAAGGTGAAGGAGAAGGCAGTGGGGAGGCTGGCGGTAACTGTGACTGCGACTGGACAGGCGGTGGACACTCTAAGAGAGGAGGAAGACCAAGAACCTGCTGGAGAAGCAGAACAAAGTACGGCCGAGGCCGCGCGGCAGCACCAGACACAGCAGGGACAGGACCAGCACCCTTAGCACCTCCGGCAGCACCAGCGCCAACAGCACCTCCAGCAGCAGGACCTCCAACAGCACCAGCAGCACCCGCAGCACGACCACCACCAGGACTGACAGTAGTAGTCTCAGAACCAACACCCTCAGCAGCTCCAGCTCCAGGCTTACCCGCAGGCCCAGCAGCTCCGGGACCGGCGGCACCAGCACCCTCAGCGGTCGAAGAAGCGTCAGCTCAACCAGTACGCCTCCAGCGGCGAGCAAACCACTCACGCAGCTCCTGTGGAGAGAGTGGCTCCCGCCGAGACGAAACACCCGGAGAACCTCCAGGCCCAGCACCGCCAGACGCCACAAGGGGAGGTCCAGTGGCCGCAGGCTCCACACCTCCAGGCTCAGCAGCTCCAGACGCAGCACCCCCAGGCTCAACACCCCCGCGCGCAGCACCCCCAGAGGCAGCACCCCCAGGCTCAGCACCCCCAGGCTTAGAACCCCCAGAGGCAGCACCCTCAGGCTTAGCACCCCCACGCTCAGCACCCCCAGGCTCAGCACCCCCAGAGTCAGCACCCCCAGGCTCAGCACCCCCAGGCTCAGCACCCCCAGCAGTACCTGTGTCACCAGCAACCTCGACCGGCTCGACTGCATCTACCTGGGACACACCGGAAGGGGCAGGACCCTGAGGGGGAAGGGGGTCTACCGGGGGGGGACCTGGCACAAGGAAGTGCGGTGGCGGGGGGAGGGAAGGAGTGCGGTAGGGGAAGAGGCGGTAGAAGGGGACGGACTCGTCGAAAGTGACGTCCTGGGAGGACAGAACACGACGAGAGGAGGGGTGGTAGAACTGCCACCCTGGGGCGTCAGGGGGGAAGCCTAGGAAGACACAGGGAGCAGCACGAGGGGACAGCTTGTCCGCAGACAAGTCGCGGACAAACGCCCGAGATCCCCAGACACTGAACGCAGACGCATCGCCGACCTTCCCCGTCCACAGCAGAGCTGGGGAGGTCTCCGGCCGGGAGACCCTGGGGTGAAGGTTGAGCTGATGTGCCGCGTTCTGAACCGCAAACGGCCACAGAAAATGGGGGGCAGCCGCATGCATCATGGACGTACGAGCGACGTCCATGACCATGCCAATGCGGCACTCAGCAATCCCATTTTGCTGTGGAGAGTCCAGAAGCGTGAAGGTCTGGCGGATGCCTCGTGCACGACAGTAGGCTCGCAGAAGGCCAGAGGAGAACTCTCCACCTCGGTCAGAGTGCAGACGCAGAACAGGAAAGTCCGAGCGGAAGCTCCTCATGAGCTGGAGACGAGCTGCGCGGATCCAGTCGATCAACACCCCAGTGACATCACCCTTGCTGCGCAAGGGGAAGACCGTGGTGTAACGCGAGTAGTCGTCAACCACCAGCAGGAAGTAGCGCTCGTGACCCTGTCCACGGACGCGGGCCGGGCCCCACACGTCCATGTGAAGCGTCTGCAGAGGAGCCTCTGTCGGGGGAAAATGGGAGGAGTGAGGGGCAGCCCAGAGCCGCCCCTCGACACAGGGGACAAACGAAGGTCCTGGCCCCGAAGGAAGGGGAGGGAGAGACCGGGGGAGATCAGAGACGAGGACACGGGAAGCCATGCCCCGAAGACGAGGCAAGGAGGGGTGGCCAAGACGGTGGTGCCACAAGAGAGGCTCGTGAAACAGGAGGCGACACGAGCAGGGGGCAGACTCAGGACCAGACCTGGACGCAGCAGCAAACACCTGACCCGACGCAGCTACCTGGCCAGACGCAGGGACTGGAGGAGACTCGGTGGTCAGGGTGTAGAGACTCGACCCGGGCCGACGCGAAAACGTGGCTAGGTGTCGGCCTGTGCGGGCGTCCGAGCAGTGGGTCCCCCGCTGACTCGCAGGAGTAAACTGGTGAACCCCCGCATCCTGCAGGTCAGCACCACTCACCAAGTTCGTCGAGAACGAGGGGAGGTACAGACCCGACAGGGTGCCCGAGGGGGCAGCCGGACACGGGAGGACAGTGGAGAAGTGAGCAAGGACAGGACCCCCAGAGGGGTCAGCCAGGGAGACTGCAACCGGCCGATCAAGCGGCGTGAGTGTGGTGCGGTCTCGAAAGGAGCGAGAAGCCCCTGAGTCAAGTGTGAAGGTGAGGGAGGCCGAAGCCGACGCAGTACCTGAGAGCGCAGCCTCACTGGCACCTAGAGCAGTAGCCTCACAAGCACCTAGCGCAGCAGTACCAATGCCCGGGTCAGGCGGGAAACACCGGTAGCAGTCACCCTCATCACTAATAGTCACAGCATACATGGCAGCAAGGATAGCATCAAAGTCAAGATCAAAGATCGCTACGCCAGCCCTAGACAGCTCTCCCCAGCGGGGAATCTCACTAGCCTCGGGGAACTGCTGACGCCAAGCGTCCGCCAGGCAACCAAAGCAGCGCTGGGTGGAGTGGGCACCCCCACACTGCTCACCCGCGCTGTCGCCGGAACGAAGAACGTAGGTGCACGGGCCAAGACCCTCACCACGCTGACGCTGCGTGTACCACTCACGAAGCTGCTGAGGCGGGGGGATGTCCCGAGAACGCTGCTGCTGCTGCTGCTGCTGGCGCTGAGCACCACCAGAGCCGCTCCGCTGCGGGGCACTACCCCGACCGGCTCCACCTCCTCCGCCACCGCCGCCTCCACCTCCGCCACCACCGCCGCCTCCGCTCCCACCGCCTCCGCCGCCACCGCCGCCGCCTCCGCTGCCGCCACCACCACCACCCCCACCACCACTCCCACCGCCACCCCCACTCCCTGCGCCACTGCCACTGCCACCTCCACCGCCCCCGCCAGCTCCACCCGCGCCCTTGCCCCCCTTGCCCTTGCCAGGGCAGCGTCTCCCGCTAGGAGCAGACGCCGCGCCGACCGACTCAAGACCAAGCAGGTCGGCAGCAGCAGCAGAGGCAACAGAGGGCAGCAGGGGGGAAGGAGAACACCCCTCAAAGATGGGAGTGCGCGGGTCACCACGAGAGGCTCCTACAGCGACTATGCTCTTCTCCGCCGCTAGGAGGGCCTTCTCGAGGAGGTCGACAGTGAGGGTGGTGGGACAGACTGAGAGGAAGTGGTCCCTGACTACGCTAAGGGAGTCAGGGAGGCGCGCGACTACGTAGTAGAGAGCGATGTACATGGGGGGGGGGTTCTTAGCGCAGAACTCAGCAGGAAGGGTGGCGCGGTAGCGAGTGTCAGAAGTGCGGAGGTGCGTGATGAGGTCAGCGACTGTAGGAAAGGCAGCAAGGTCAGGAAAGAGGTACGGTAGCATGAGGCGGCTCAGTGCAGCAGTGGCAGGGGAAGAGTAGCGCGCAACTACAGCGTCGTACAAGGTCTGAGCACTCTTGTACTGACTAAAGTGCGCGCGCTCAGTGGTAGGCAGGTGGCAACGCACAGCAAGACGTGCAGCAGCATCGCGGGTGGCCCACTGAGAGCGAACAGTGGGGTCAGCATCAGCAGTAGGAGCAAGGGAGGCGCCAGAGGTGAGGTCAAAGAGAGAAAGACCGTCCGCCCTATCGCACTGTAAAAACAGCTGCACGTCGTCGACCCAGACCTCAAAGTCAATGGCTCGACCCTCAGCGTCAAAAGCGAGGACACTAGGGGTAGCCATGACGACAGACTAGCAGTGCAAGCAGTGGGGAAGGGCACGCAGTAGGAGTGGGGCTGTGCTCACCAGACAGGGCAGGTCGGGCGACTCGGCAGCAGGGCGGCTCGGCGGTACTGCGGCTCGGCGGTCCGGCGGCTCGGCGGCGGCTGCTGGGCGGCTCGGCTGTACTGCGGCTCGGCGGCCGGGCGGCTCGGCGGCTGCTGCTGGGCGGCTCGGCTGAACTGCGGCTCGGCGGCCAGGCGGCCCGGCGGCTGCTGCTGGGCGGCTCGGCTGCTCCGGTACCGGGCGGCGTGGCGGGCGGCTGCTCGGGCGGCTCGGCAGGAGGGGAGACCGGCGGGGCCGCGAAGGTGTGGGCGGCGGGGCCGCGTAGGAGAAGGCGGCGGGGCCGCGTAGGCACGGGCGGCGAGGCCGCGAAGGTGAGGGCGGCGGGGCCGCGTAGGTGAGGGCGGCGGGGCCGCGGAGGTGAGGCGGCGGGGCCGCTACGTGAGGGCGGCGGGGCCGCGAAGGTGAGGTGGCAGGGCCGCTACGTGAGGGCGGCGGGGCCGCGACATAAGGGCGGCGGGGCCGCATAGGTAAGGGCGGCGGGTCCACGTAGGTAAGGGCGGCGGGGCCGCGAAGGTGAGGGCGGCGGGGCCGCGAAGGTGAGGGCGGGGAGGCCGCGAAGGTGAGGGCGGCGGGGCCGCGAAGGTGAGGGCGGCGAGGCCGCGAAGGTGAGGCGGCGGGGCCGCGACGTGAGGGCGGCGGGGCCGCGACGTAAGGGCGGCGGGGCCGCAACGTGAGGGCGGCGGGGCCGCGACGTGAGGGCGGCGTGGCCGCGACGTGAGGGCGGCGGGGCCGCGACGTGAGGGCGGCGGGGCCGCGACGTGAGGGCGGCGGGGCCGCGACGTGAGGGCGGCGGGGCCGCGACGTGAGGGCGGCTGGGCCGCGACGTGAGGGTGGCGGGGTCGCGACGTGAGGGCGGCGGGGCCGCGGCGTGAGGGCGGCGGGGCCGCGACGTAAGGGCGGCGGGGCCGCGTAGGTAAGGGCGGCATACCGGGCCGCTAGGGGCGACACGAAGGGTCGCTAAAAAAAAAGGAATGCGCGCCTCGGGGCGCGCTTCGGTGGGCCCTGGGAACAGTCCCTAGGAGGGGACCTGCTCTGATTCCATGTGAAAGAGTGAACGCGAATAAATGAACTATGAATGAAGTGGGTACAAGTACTAACCCTAATTGGGTTGTACCCCCTATGGGATACCCCACTATAGCCTACACAAAAGCATAAGCTATAATGTTCTGACAACGGCCCCACCTAAGGAGCCTGCCACAGTTTAGCAGGCTCAAGGGGGGGGAGCACAAGGAAAAATGGCGCAAAGCCTTGGACAAGGAGTTAAAGGCGATGGAAGAACGCAACACTTGAAAGGTTATACCTGTGAGAATAAGCGAACAGGAATGAATGAACTAGCAGTGAAATGAGTACAAGTAGGAAACCCTAGAATTGTGTACCCCCTATAGGCTAACCCACTGTAGCCTACACAAGCATAACATATATAATGTTTGACATACCCCCATAGGCAAAGTGGGGGAGAACAAGGGGTCACAAGACCAGTCAAGCAAAGCAAAGCAAGCTCAGGGTGGATCACAAAGTCACCACACAGTCCGAGCACAAGAGCAGGGCCAGAGGCCAGTTCACATGCAGGAGTACAGACATATATATAAAACTAGACAAGCAAGAGCAGGTATATATATATGTCACAGTACAAGTGAAGTCAAGAGGAGAGCAAGTGAGGCAAGACAGGCACAAGACCCAGCTGGGTGCAAAGGTGCTGATGGTCACAAGGCGCGAGTGCCTTGGTGAACACATCAGCAGTGTTGGCCTCAGAGGCCACGTACGCAAGTCGCAACTGACCACGCTGCTGCAGCTCACGAGCAAGGAAGTAGCGGAGAGCAATGTGCTTCGTTCTGTGCTCCAAGCGCTGCTCTCGACACAAGGCCAGCATGGCCTTGTTGTCTACGTACAGCACTGGAGGAGAACGAGGCGGCTCTCCAAGGTCAGTCAGCAGGTAGGTGAGCCAGCGAAGCTCCTGTGCAGCCATGGCCCCGGCGTAGATCTCAGCCTCACAACTGGAGCCGAGAACCGAAGACGAGCGAGTAGACAGCCACGAGACAGAGCCGGAACCAAGGCTGAAGGTGTAACCCTGTGACGACCACTGCGTAGCCTGGTCGTCAGCCCAAGAAGCGTCCGCGTGGCCGGTAAGGACCACTGGACTCCGCCCTCCAAGCACTAGCCCCATGCCCGACGTACTGCACAGGTAGCGCAATACCCTCTTCGCTGCAGCCATGTGCTCTGGTCTGTGTCTCCCAGGAGCAACATAGCGTGCAAGAATGCTCAGAGGGTATGCAAGGTCAGGTCGTGTGCAGGTCATCAGGTACATGAGGCAGCCAACAAGCTCTGCATACGGACCACTCGACTCTACGGACTCATCCGAAGGCAGAGCTGAGAGTGAGTGGCGAGTAGGCAGAGGAGTGGCCTGAGGCGAGGAGTACGTGAAGCCGAAGCGCTGAAGGACCTGCTGCACCATGTGTGACTGAGTCAAGGTAATGGTGCGGCGTGCTCTGTCCCGAGTGATCAGCAAGCCAAGGTAGCCGCGCAGTTCACCCAGGTCTGTGCACGTGTGTCTCTTCAGCTGCTCGGACTTCACGTAGGCGAGTCCAGCAGTGTCCGCTGTGGCAAAGACCAAGTCGTCGACGTACACGAGGATGTAGAACGGCGGCAGGGAAGTGTCGGTGCGAAGAAACAGCGACGGGTCAGCAGTAGAAGGAGCAAACCCAAGAGCCGCAAGCGTAGTCCTCAGTGTGTCGTGCCACTCACGCGGTGCCTGGCGGAGACCGTAGACTGGCCGTCGGAGGCTCCACTGGGTGCCAGGAGGGAAAGTCCCAGTGAAGCCAGGTGGACGGCGAAGCCAGATCTCCTCGTGCAGGCTACCCTGCAAGAACGCAGTGCTGAAGTCGAGAGAGTGAAGCTCGTAGTCGCGCTGAGCGGCTATGTGCAGCAGCACCCGAAGAGTAGTCATCTTCGGGGTGGGAGAGAAGGTCTGAAAGTAGTCAACTCCCTGCCGCTGACTGAAGCCACGAGCAACGTACCGTGCCTTGAAGACAGGTGGAGAGCCCGGCGGCCGCTTCACCCTGAAGATCCACATGCCACTGACGATGTTCGCCCCAGGAGGGGGAACCGCGTCAACGTAGGTGCCTGTGGACTTCCAGGAAGCCATCTCTGCATCCATAGCTGCCTGCCACTGAGAGGAGTAGGGACCCTCTACGGCCTCCGCGTAAGAACGCGGAGTCGGGTTGTCTAGTGCATCCGGGTCTCTCTCAGGGGAAAGCAGTACAGACGCGAGATGAGGTGAAGCAGCCGCTAGACACTGTAACTCCTCCTGCCTGTCCTCTAGGACGTCCGTGCCAAGAGCACACTCACCCCCGACGGACGGAGGACAGACAGACGCAGACTCAGCAACAAGACTAGCAGCATAGTCGAGACGACAGCGAGCAGCAAAGTCGACGAGCTCAGCGACTAGAGCAGACGCAGCAGTGGACTCAAAAGAGGGGTCCGTGACGACAGTAGCAAGCAGACGCGTGACAGTAGGACTGGCAGCACGAAGAGAGTCCGACTCAGGGTCGGCAAGCGCAGGAAGAGAGGACTCAGGAGGAGAAGGCAAAGGGGCACGCAGAGGAGCAGTGGACGGACGCAAAGACATCCGGTGCGTGCCAGGGACAGGAGGAGGACGCTGACGCGAACTGCGACCACTAGCGCGAGCAGCACGAACAGGCGACGCGGGACGAGACGCAGGCTCACGACGCTCAGCAAGACCTCCAGTAGGACCAGTGTAAGGAGAGGGAGCAGGCAGTGGAGAGGAAGGCTCCAGCAGGGACTGCGACTGGACAGGCGGTGGACCCTCTACTGGAGGAGAAAGACCAAGAACCTGCTGCAGGAGCGGAACGAAGTACGGCCGAGGCCGCGCGGCAGCTCCAGACTCAGCAGGGACAGCACCAGCACCCTTAGCGACAGCACCAGCGCCACCCACACCTCCAGCGGCAGGACCAACAGTAGTAGGCTCAGCACCAACGCCCTTAGCAGCTCCAGCTCCAGGAGGACCCGCAGGTCCAGCAGCTCCGGGACCGGCAGCACCCGCACCCTCGACGGTCGAAGAAGCTCCAGCTCCAGCTCCAGCAGCACCTCCAGACTCAGCAGCACGCCTCCAGCGGCGAGCGAACCACTCGCGCAGCTCCTGTGGAGAGAGGGGCTCCCGGCGAGACGCAGCAGCAGGAGAAACCCCAGGCTCAGCAGCTCCAGACGCAGCACCCCCAGGCTCAGCAGCTCCCGACCCAGCACCCCCAGACCCAGCACCTCCAGGACCCAGCACCCCCCGGCTCAGCACCCCCAGGCTCCGCACCCTCCGCAGTAGCACCCTCAGGCCCAGCACCCCCAGCAGTAGCACCCCCAGGCTCAGCACCCCCGCGCACAGCACCCCCAGAGTCAGCACCCCCAGGCTCAGCACCCGCAGCAGCACCAGAGTCACCAGTAACCTCGACCGGGTCAACGGCGTCTACCTGGGACACACCTGAGGGGGCAGGAACCTGAGGGGGGAGGGGGTCTACCGGGGGGGGAACCGGCACAAGGAAGTCCGGGGGAGGGGGGAGGGAAGGAGTGCGGTAGGGGAAGAGACGGTAGAAGGGGACTGACTCGTCGAACGTGACGTCCTGGGAGGACAGAACACGACGAGAGGAGGGGTGGTAAAACTGCCACCCTGGGGCGTCAGTGGGGAAGCCAAGGAAGACACAGGGAGCAGCACGAGGGGACAGCTTGTCCGCAGACAAGTCGCGGACAAACGCCCGAGATCCCCAGACACGGAACACAGACGCATCGCCAACCTTCCCCGTCCACAGCAAGGCTGGGGACATCGCAGGCCGAGAGACCCGGGGGTGAAGGTTGAGCTGATGCGCCGCGTACCTCACCGCAAACGGCCACAGAAAATGGGGGGCAGCCGCATGCATCATGGACGTATGAGCGACATCCATGACCATGCCAATGCGGCGCTCAGCAATCCCATTTTGCTGTGGTGAGTCCGGAAGCGTGAAGGTCTGGCGGATCCCCCGTGCACGACAGTAGTCTCGCAGAAGGCGAGAAGAGAACTCTCCGCCTCTGTCCGAGTGCAGACGCAGAACAGGAAAGTCCGAGCCGAAGCTCTTCCTGAGCTGGAGACGAGCCTCGCGGATCCAGTCGATCAGCACCTCAGTGACCGCACCCTTGCTGCGCAAGGGGAGGAATGTGGTGTAACGCGAGTAGTCGTCAACCACCTACAGGAAGTAGCGCTCGTGACCCTGCCCACGGACGGGGGCTGGGCCCCACACATCCATGTGAAGCGTCTGCAGGGGAGCCTCTGTCGGGGGGAAGTGGGAGGAGTGAGGAGTAGCCCGGAGGCGACCCTCGACACAGGGGACACAGGAAGGTCCTGGCCCGGAGGGGAGAGGAGGGAGAGACTGGGGAAGACCAGAGACAAGGACACGGGAAGCCATGCTCCGAAGACGGGGCAAGGAGGGGTGGCCAAGACGGTGGTGCCACAGGAGAGTCTCGTGAGACAGGAGGCGACAAGAACAGGGGGCAGACTCAGGACCTGACCGGGACGCAGCAGCAAGCACCTGACCCGACGCAGCCACCTGACCAGACGCAGGGACAGGAGGAGACTCAACGGTCAGGGTGTAGAGACTCGACCCCGGCCGACGCGAGAACGTGGCCAGGTGTCGGCCTGTGCGTGCCTCCGTGCAGTGGGTCACCCGCTGACTCGCAGGAGTGAACTGGTGAACCCCCACATCCTGCAGGTCCGCGCCACTCACCAAGTTCGTAGAGAACGAGGGAAGGTACAGACCAGACAGGGTGCCCGAAGGGGCAGCCGGACACGGGAGGACAGTGGAGAAGTGAGACAGGACAGGACCCCCAGAGGGGTCAGCAAGGGAGACTGCAACCGGCCGGCCGAGCGGCGTAAGGGTAGTGCGGTCTCGAAAGAAGGAGCGAGAAGCCCCGGAGTCAAGTGTGAAAGTGAGGGAGGACGAGGACGACGCAGTACCTGAGAGCGCAGTCTCACCAGTACCTGAGAGCGCAGACGCACTGGCACCTAGAGCAGCAGCCTCACAAGCACCTAGCGCAGCAGTACCAATGCCCGGGTCGGGCTGGAAACACCGGTAACCCTCATTCTCCTCACTATAAGTCACAGCATGCATAGCAGCAAGGATAGCATCAAAATCAAGATCAAAGATCGCTACACCAGCCCTAAGAAGCTCATCCCAGTGGGGGATCTCACTACCCCCAGGGAACTGCTGACGCCAAGCGTCCGTCGGGCGGCCAAAGCAGCGCTGGGTGGCGTGGGCACCCCCACACTGCTCACCCGCGCGGTCGCCGGAACGAAGAACGTAGGTGCAGGGACCAGTACCCCCACCCCTCTGACGCCCAGCGTACCACTCACGAAGCTGCTGAGGCGGAGGGATGTCCCGCGAGCGCTGCTGCTGCTGCCGCTGCGAGCGCTGGCCACCACCGCCGCCGCTACGCTGCTGGGTACCACCCCGACCAGCTCCACCTCCTCCACCACCACCGCCTCCTCCGCTGCCGCCTCCACCGCCTCCACCTCCGCCGCCTCCACCTCCGCCGCTGCCTCCACCACCACCGCTGGCACCACCACCACCGTCTCCGCCGCTGCTGCCACCACCACCACCACCCCCGCCACTAGTCCCGCCGCCACCCCCACTCCCTCCGCCGCCACCGCCGCCACCGCCACCGCCCCCTCCAGCTCCACCCGCGCCCTTGCCCCCCTTGCCCTTGCTGGAGCGACGTCTCCCACTAGGGGCAGACGCCGCGCCGACCGACTCAAGACCAAGCAGGTCGGCAGCAGCAGCAGAGGCAACAGAGGGCAGCAAGGGGGAAGGAGAGCACCCCTCAAAGATGGGGGTGCGAGGGTCACCACGAGAAGCACCTACAGCGACTATGCTCTTCTCCGCTGCGAGGAGGGCCTTCTCGAGGAGGTCGACGGTGAGGGTGGTGGGACAGACTGCGAGAAAGTGGTCCCTGACGACGCGAAGGGAGTCAGGGAGGCGCGCGACTACGTAGTAGAGAGCGATGTACATGGGGGGGGGGTTCTTAGCGCAGAACTCAGCAGGAAGGGTGGCGCGGTAGCGAGTGTCACTAGTGCGGAGGTGCGTAATGAGGTCAGCGACTGTGGGAAAGGCAGAGAGGTCAGGAAAGAGGTAGGGAAGCATGAGACGGCTCAGTGCAGCAGTGGCAGGGGAGGAGTAGCGCGCAACTACAGCGTCGTACAAGGTCTGAGCACTCTTGTACTGACTAAAGTGCGCACGCTCAGAGGTAGGGAGGTGGCGACGCACAGCAAGACGTGCAGCAGCATCGCGGGTGGCCCACTGAGAGCGGACAGTGGGATCAGCATCAGCAGCAGGAGCAGGAGAGGCGCCAGAGGTGAGGTCAAAGAGAGAAAGGCCGTCAGCCCTGTCGCACTGTAAGAATAGCTGCAGGTCGTCTAACCAGACCTCAAAATCAATGGCGCGACCCTCAGCGTCAAAAGCTAGGACACTAGGGGTAGCCATGGCGACGACAGCGACGCAGTGCAAGCAGTAGGGAAAGAGCTCGCAGTGACAGTGGGACTGTGCTCACCAGGCAGGGCAGGTCGTGCAGCTCTGCAGAAAGGCGGCTCGGCTACCGGGCGGCTCGGGTGCACGGCGGCTCGGCTCCCGGGCGGCTCGGCGGCTGGGCGGCTCGGGCGCAGGGCGGCTCGGCTCCCGGGCGACTCGGCGGCAGGGCGGCTCGGGTGCAGGGCGGCTCGGCTCCCGGGCGGCTCGGCGGCAGGGCGGCTCGGGTGCAGGGCGGCTCGGGTCCCGGGCGGCTCGGCGACTGGGCGGCTCGGGCGTTGGGCGGCTCGGCTCCCGGGCGGTTCGGCTGCACTGCTGCCCGACTGCTGCAGGTGTGGCGGCGGGGCCGCGTGAGAGAGCCGGGGCGGGGACGCTGAGGGCCGGCGGCGGGGCCGCGTGAGAGCCGGGGCGGGGCCGCTTCAGAGCCGGCGGCGGGGCCGCAAAAGAGCCGGCGGCGGGGCCGCTTGAGAGCCGGGGCAGGGGCCGCGTCAGGGCCGGCGACGGGGCCGTAAGAGAGCCGGCGGCGGGGCCTGGAGAGGGCCGACGGCGGGGCCACGTGAGAGCCGGGGCGGGGCCGCAAGAGAGCCGGCGGCAGGGCCGCGTAAGAGCCGGGGCAGGGGCCGCGTAAGAGCCGGGACGGGGCCACGGAAGAGCCGGGGCGGGGCCGAGAGAGAGCCGTCGGCGGGGCCGCGTGAAAGCCGGGGCGGGGCCGCGTGAGAGTAGGCGGCGGGGCCGCGTAAGAGCCTGGGCGGGGCTGCAACAGAGCCGTCGGCGGGGCCGCGTGAAGGCCGGGGCGGGGCCGCGTAGGAGCCGGGGCGGGGCCGCGTGAGAGCAGGTAGCGGGGCCGCGTAAAGGCCGGGGCGGGGCCGCGACAGAGTCGGCGGCGGGGCCGCGTGAGAGCCGGCGACGGGGCCGCGTAAGGGAGGGCGGCGGGGCCGCGTCAGTGGAGGCGGCTGAGCCGCAGGGGAAAAGGCGACCCGAGGGGTCGCTAAAAAAAAATCGCGCCTCGGGGCGCGCTTCGGTGGGCCCAAAAAAAAAACGGTCCTTAGAAGGACCCGCTCTATACCATGTGAGAATAAGCGAACAGGAATGAATGAACTAGCAGTGAAATGAGTACAAGTAGGAAACCCTAGAATTGTGTACCCCCTATAGGCTAACCCACTGTAGCCTACACAAGCATAACATATATTATGTTTGACAATACCTATCGGGGCGGCACGGAACAAGACCATCCTCACCAGAAAATGGGTCTTTCGCGTGAAAACAAAAGTAGACGGAACCATCGACAAATTCAAGGCGCGCTGGGTCGTACGTGGCATCGACCAAGAGCACGGACGAGACTTCACTGAAACATTTGCACCTGTCAGTCGGCACACCTCACTACGGATCCTCCTCGCGATAACCGCCATGAAGCGGAAGAAGCTTCATCAGATCGACGTCGCCAATGCCTTTCTCTACGCACGGCTCCAATGCAGACCCCAACCAAGTCTGTCTGCTACTGAAGTCTCTATACAGCATCAAACAGGCCCCGAGACTATGGCAACAGTACCTACATGCACGGCTAATCTGCATCGGATTCCGACAACTGCCGCACGATCAAGGAATGTACCCGCTCACGAAAGTAACTGACTACATCCTGTTGATCGTCTACGTGGACGATCTACTTTACATCGGCTCGACCGACGGCGTCACAGCCTGGTTTGAAGGGGAGCTGCAGCGGGACTTAATGCTCACCGTCTCATCCACCATGACACAATACCTCGGGCTCAACATACACCGACACCATCGCCAAACGCTTCGGATTAACTCCAACTGCTATCTCCATACCGTACTACTACACCTCAGCGAGCCACGAAGGAATCTCCGCACCACTCAAGCTTGCCGGCATACGCGACTATCAGCGAAAGCTAGGATGTCTAGTATTCGCAGCCGTCACCTGCCGACCAGACCTATCATATTCGGCAAGCCAGCTCGCCACCTACCTCAAGAAACCTGAAGCAGAGCACATGGCGGAACTGGACCGCGCACTCCACTACCTCGTCAGCACTCCAACAATCGGCCTGACCTACCACAGAAACGGAACCTCGACACCTGAGCTAATCGGCTATGTAGACGCTGATCACGCCGGCGACGCAGACAACACGCGCTCACGCACCGCCTATATCTACCGGCTCGAACCTATCAGGCCTATCTCATGGTAGTCGAGCAAGCAAGAACTAATTGCTCTCTCTCCTCAACTGAAGGAGAATATTTTTCCCCTACCCCTATGGTGGTACACCACTCATCCACCCCATCCTCCAAGAAAAAGGAATCCACTAAAACCTACAGCAAGGGGGAGTGTTGGAAATTCGAGTAGAGTATGACCAATATTGTATACTAGTGTGCTATTCGGTTGTAGTGTAGTCCCCTTTATAAGCCTCCAGGTCCTAGAATGATTGTCATAATTTAGTGTAGGGCCAGAATAATTGGAGCCTAGCATTATTGGAGGCTAGAGGGTACAATTATTGGTACACCATTATTGGTGTGAATGGAGTCATCCTGGGAGGGGTAGATGGATGCATAAATACCCTGCTGTGTCACTTATTAATCATCATTCTATCATTCAATGATCAATGCAACGTTCCTATCATGTACTTTTCTACAAACACGTTTCCGCTACGCTGGCACTATACCTTTCTTGCAAAAGGGACTGGATTTTCAGCCATTTATCAAACATGTACACTCCCAAGCGCTGCGTAGCATTCTACCTGTCTTGCATCCCGAATCCGAGTTGTGAGAATAAGAACGAGGAATGGATTGCATTGAGCAGCATGAGGAGTACAAGTAGGAATCCCTAACACTACTGTACCCCATAAGAAGTGCCCCACTAGAGCCTACAATATAGTTTTGACAGACCCCCATAGGCAAAGTGGGGGACAAGCAAGAGAGCAAGGAAAGGTCAAGCTCAGGGTGGATCACAACGTCACCACACATTCTGAGCCCAAGTTCAAGGCCACAAGGCCAGTTCACATGCAGGAGTATAAATCAAGGTGAACAAGCAAGACAATGATCTCAACCTAACAAGGGTAAGCATGCAAGTGCAGGTATATATAGATCACAGTACAAGCAAAGTCAAGAGGTAAGCAAGTGAGGCCCGGTAGGCACAAGACCTAGCAAAGTACAGAAACGCTGATGATCACAAGGCTGAAGTGCCTTGGTAAAGATATCAGCAGGGTTGGCCAAAGAGGCCACGTAAGCAAAACGAAGCTGACCACGCTGCTGCAGCTCTCGAGCAAGGAAGTAGCGCAGAGCAATGTGCTTCGTTCTGTGCTCCAGTCTGTGCTCCTGACACAAGGCCAGCATGGCCTTGTTGTCGACGTATAGAACTGGAGGAGAACGAGGTGCCTCTCCCAAGTTGGTCAGCAGGTAGGTGTGCCAACGTAACTCCTGTGCACCCATGGCCCTAGCGTAGATCTTAGCCTCACAACTGGAGCTGAGAACAGAAGACGAGCAGGTAGGCCGCCACGAAACAGAGCCGGAACCAAGGCTGAAGGTGTAACCCTGTGACGACCGCTGCGTAGCCAAGTTGTCAACCCAAGACGCGTCTGCATGACCAGTGAGGACAGCTCGAGCCCGTCCTCCAAGCACGAGCCCCATGCCCGATGTACTGCACAGGTAGCGCAACACCCTCTTAGCTGCAGCCATGTGCTCTGGTCGGTGTCTCACAGGAGCAACATAGCGAGCCAAGATGCTAAGAGGGTATGCCAAGTCAGGTCGAGTGCAGGTCATCAGGTACATGAGGCAGCCAACAAGCTCTGGGTACGGGCCACTCGGCTCTACAGACTCATCCAAAGGCAGAGCTGAGAGCGAGTGGCGAGTAGACAGAGGAGTAGCCTAAGGCGAGGAGTACGTAAAGTTGAAGCGCTGAAGGAGCTGCTGCACCATGTGTGACTGAGTCAAGGTAATGGTGCGCTGTGCTCTGTCCCGAGTGATCTGCAAGCCAAAATAACTACACAGCTCACCCAGGTCTGTGCACGTATGTCTCTTCTGCAGCTTCGACTTCACGTGGGCCAGTCCAGCAGTGTCCGCAGTAGCAAAAATCAAGTTGTCGACGTACACAAGGATGTAGAACGGCAGCAGAGTAGTGTCGGTGCGGAGAAACGGCGACGGTTCAGCAGTAGAAGAAACAAACCCAAGAGCCGCAAGCGTAGTCCTGAGTGTGTCATGCCACTCGCGAGGCGCCTGGTTGAAACCGTAGACTGGCCACCGGAGGCTCCGCTGGCTACCAGGAGGAAACGACCCAGTGAAGCAAGGTGGGCGGCGCAGCCAGATCTCCTCGTGCAGGCTGCCCTGTAGAAAAGCAATGCTGAAGTCAAGAGAGTGAAGCTCGTAGTCCCGCTGAGCAGCGACGTGCAGCAGAACCCGAAAAGTGGCCATCTTCGGGGTCGGGGAGAAGGTCTGGAAGAAGTCAACTCCCTTTCGGTGACTGAAGCCTCAAGCAACGTAACGCGCCTTGAAGACAGGCGGAGACTCCGGCGGCCGCTTCACCCTGAAAATCCACATGCCACTGACGATGTTCGCCCCAGGAGGGGGAACCTCGTCGACATAGGTGCCTGTGGACTTCCAGGATGCCATCTCTGCATCCATGGCTGACTGCCACTAAGAGGAGTAGGGACCCTTTACCGCCTCTGCGTAAGAGCGCGGGGTCGGGATGTCTGGTGCATCCGGGTCTCCCTCAGGTGCAATCAGCATGGACACGAGATAAGGTACAGCGGCTGCAAAGCACTCAAAGTCCTCCTGCCTGTCCTCAAGGACGTTCGTGGCTAGAACACACTCACCCCCGACGGACGGAGGACAGACAGACTCAGACTCAGCAACAAGACTCGCGGCTTAGTTTAGACAACAGTGAGCAGCAAAGTCGACAAGCTCAGCAACTAAGGCAAACGCAACAATGGACTAAAAGGAAGGGTCAGTGACAACAGTGGCCAGGAGACGCGTGATAGTAGGACTAGCAGCACGAGGGGAGTCAGACTCCGGGTCAGAAAGGGTAAGAAGAGAGGACGCAGGAGGAGAATGCAGAGGGACACGCTGCGGAGTTGTGGAAGGGCGCAGAGCCATCCGGTGCGTGCCTAGGGCAGGAGGAGGACGTTGATGCGAACCACAACGACTAGTGCTAGCAGCATGAACAGGCGACGCAAGACGAGACGCAGGCTCAAAACGCTCAGCAAGACCTCCAGCCGGACGAGTGTAAGGAGAAGGAGCAGACAGTGGGGAGGCGGGCTACAACTGTGACTACAACTGGACAGGAAGTGGACACTCTAAGGAAGGAGCAGGACTAATAGAAGGCGGAAGACGAAGAACCTGCTGAAGGAGCGGAACGTAGTACGGCCGCGGCCGCGCAGCGCCTCCAGAACCAGCAGGGACAGCACCAGCACCCCCAGCGGGAGCACCAACTCCAGCAGCACCACCAGCTCCAGCAGCACTTCCAGCTGCTCCAGTAGTGCCAACTCCAGCACCCACACGAGCATCGGCTCCAGCAGCACCTCCAGCTCCAGCACCTCCAGCAGCTCCAGCTCCAGCAGGACCACCAGAAGACCCAGCAGCTCCAGCAGCTGTAGCTCTAGTACCTCTAGCAGCACCTGCTCCAGCAGCACCGCCAGCTCCAGCACCGCCAGCAGCTCCAGCTCCAGCAGCACCACCAGGCCCAGCAGCTCCCGTACCTCCAGTACGAGCACCTCTGGGACCCGTGGCTCCAGAACCCCCAGCAGCAGGACCTCCAGTAGCAGCAGGACCTCCAGCGCCCATAGCACCACCAGCTCCAGCACAGCTCCAATGCCGAGCAAACCACTCGTGCAGCTGCTGTGGAGAGAGTGGCTCCCGACAGGACGAAGCACCCAAACGACCGCAAGGTTCAGCACCTCCAGACTCCACACGCGCAGGCTCAGCGCCCTCAGGCTCCGCACCCCCAGACTCAGCAACCCTAGGCTCAGCACCCCTAGTCTCTGCACCCCCAGACTCAGCAACCCCAGGCTCAGCACCCCCAGGCTCCGCACCTCCAGGCTCAGCACCCCCAGACCCGACACCCGCAGGCTCAGCACCCCTAGCAGCACCAGAGTCAACAGCTACCTTGACAGGCTTGATTGCGTCTACCAGGGACACACCACAGGGGGCAGGACCCTGAGGGGGGAGGGGGTCTACCGGGGGGGGACTTGGCGCAGGGAAGAGCGGTGAGGGGGGGAAGGGGGCAGTGCGGTAGGGGAAGAGACGGTAGTAAGGAACCGACTCGTCAAAGATGACGTCCTGAGAGGACACAACACGGCGCGAGGTGGGTAAAACTGCCAACTAGGCGCTTTAGGGGGGAAGCCAAGGAAGACGCAGGGAACAGCACGGGAGGACAGCTTGTACGCAGATAAGTCGCGGACGAAAGCTCGAGATCCCCAGACACGGAACGCAGACGCATGGCCAACCTTCCCCGTCCACCGCAGAGTAGGTGTGGTCTCCGGCATGGAGACCCGGGGCTGGAGGTTGATCTGATTCGCCGCGTACTGAACCGCGAATGGCCACAGAAAATGGGGAGTAGCCGCATGGATCATGGACGTACGAGCGACGTCCATGACCATGCCTATGCGGCGCTCAGCAATCCCATTTTGCTGTGGAGAGGCCGGAAGCGTGAACGTTTGGCGGATGCCCTCCGCATGACAGAAGGCTCGCAGAAGGTCGGAGGAAAACTCTCCACCTCTGTCGGAGTGCAGACGCAGAACAGGAAGGTCCGAGCCGAAACTCTCGCTGAGCTGGCAACGGGCTGCGCGGATCCAATCGATCAGCAGCTCAGTGACCTCACCCCTGCGGCGCAAGGGGAAGACTGTGGTGTGACGCGAGTAGTCGTCAACGACGAGCAGAAAGTAGCGGTCGTGACCCTGTCCACGGATGCGGGTTGGGCCCCACACGTCCATGTGAAGAGTCTGCAAGGGAGCCTCCGTCGGAGGGAACTCGAAGGAGTGAGGAGCCGCGCGCTGCCGCCCCTCGACGCAAGGAATGCAGGTAGGGGCGGGCCCCGGGGGGAGGGGAGGGAGAGACCGGTGAAGATCAGTGACAAGGACACGGAAGGCCATGCCTCGGAGATGAAGAAGGGAGGGGTGACCAAGGCGGTGGTGCCAGAGGAGAGTCTGGTGAGACAGGACGCGCAACGAGCAGGGGGAAGACTCAGGACCAGACCGGGACGCTGTAGCAAACACCTGACCCGACGCGGCTACCTGACCAGACTCAGCAATCGGAGGAGACACGGTAGTCAGGGTGTACAGGCTCGACCTAGGCTGACGGGTGAACGTGGCCAGGTGGCGGCCCGTCCGAGTACACGAATAGTGGGTCACCCGCTGACCTCCAGGAGTGAACTGGTCAACCGACGCGTCCTGAAGGTCAGCTCCACTCACCAAGTTCGTGGAGAATGAGGGGAGGTGGAGGCCAAACAGAGAGCCAGACTGGACCGCCGAACACGGCAGAACCGTGGAGGAGTGTGCAAGGACCGGACCCGTGGAGGGGTCAGTCAAAGAGACTGCCACTGGCTGAGTGAGCGGCGAGAGTGTGGTGCAGTCGCGAAAGAAGGAGCGGGAAGCACCCGAGTCAAGGGTGAAAGTGTGCAAGGCCGCAGCAGGCGCAGTACCAAAGAGAGCAGACTCACCAGCACCTGGAGCAGTGGACTCACTTGCGCCTAGAGCAGCAGACTAACCAGCACCTAGAGTAGGAGACACGCTAGCACCTAGAGCAGCAGCCTCACCAGCACCTAGAGCAACAGACTCTATACTTGGGTCAGGCGGCACACACAGGTAACAGGCACCCTCAGTACTAGTAGGCAATGCATACATGGCAGTGAGGATAGCATCATAGTCAAGAGCAAAGGTATCTATCCTCCGCCTAAGCAGCTCCAGCCAGGAGGGTAGCTCAAAGTCGTCGCCAAACTCTGTACGCCAGGCGTCGCTTAGAGAAGAGAAGCAGCGGGACTCTGTAATACCAACCGTCGCGCAAGGCTGACCAGCCCGAGCACCAGTGCTAATGACGTACGGGTAGGGAGCAGTACTCCGTGACCCTCTACTCTGAGCGTACCACTCACGAAGCTGCTGGGGCGAAAGGGTCGCGCGCGGAGGCCGCTGCAGCTGCACCTGGTCACTACAAGAAGCTCCCGAACGACCCGCGCCAGGGCGACTCCCACCACGTCCACCCCTACAACCCCAACTAGTGTACCACTCACGAAGCTGCTCGGGCGAAAGGATCTCGCGCGGACGCCGCTGCAGCTGCACCTGGCCACTACAAGAGGCTCCCAAACGACCCGCTCCAGGGCGACTCCCACCACGGCTACCCCGACAACCTTAACTTGTGTCCCACTCACGAAGGTGCTGGGGTGTGAGAGGTTCACGCGGACGTCGCTGGAGCTGCATCTGGCCGCCGCCAGTTGCAGCAGTAGCAGTAGTAGTAGCGCGAGCACGGCAGTGCAGCTCAGTATAGCAGGGCTGCACAGCTCGGCAGCACGACGCGACTCGGCGGGGCGGCTCGGCGCGGGTGAGCAGCGCGGCTCAGCTGGGCGGCGCGGCTCGGCTGGCAGGCAGGCGCGGCAGGCAAGCAGGTAGGCCGACGCGGCAGCGCGCTAGTAAGGCAGGCACGCGGGAAGCGCGGGTAGGGCAGGTGCTCACCAGTGGCGGGAAGGGCCGGCGGCGGGGCCGCGACAGCTGCAGGGCAGGGCCGCGACAGCGGCAGGGGGCCGTGACTGCAGGGCAGGGCCGTGACTGCCGCAAGGGGCTCCGCGGCAGCTGCTGCAGGGCGGGGCCGCGACAGCGGCAGTGGGCTCCGCGGCAGCTGCTGCAGGGTGGGGCCGCTACTGCTGCAGGGGGCTCCGCGGCAGCTGGTGCAGGGTGGGGCCGCGACAGCGGCAGGGGGCTCCGCGGCAGCTGCTACAGGGCAGGGCCGCAACTGCTGCAGGGGTCTCCACGGCAGCTGCTGCAGGGCAGGGCCGCGACTGCTGCAGGGGGGGGGGGGGGCTCCGCGACGAGCAGGGACGGCGCCCAGGGGGCGCCGCGACGAGCAGAAAACGGCGCCCAGTGGGCGCCGCGACGAGTTAGGGCGACGCCGCAGGGGCGCCGCGACGAGCAGAGACGACGCCCTGGGGGTGCCGCGACGAACAGAGACGGCGCCCAGGGGGCGCCGCGACACGCAGGGGCGACGCTCAAGGGGGCGCCGCGTCGAGTAAGGGCGACGCCCCAGGGGCGCCGCGACGAGTAGGGGCGGCGTCCAGGGGGCGCCGCGATGAGCAGGGGGGGGGGGACGCCGCGCAGGTCCCGCAGGGGCGTCGCGACGAGCAGGGTTTAGGGCGGCGGGCGGGCTGCAGAGGCAGCTCCCACGGGCTGCAGAGGCAGACACATCTGCAGGGGCAGCGCCCACGGGCTGCAGGGGCAGGCACGGCTGCAGAGGCAGCGCCCACGGGCTGCAGGGGCAGGCACGGCTGCAGGGGCAGCACGGTCGCAGGGGCAGCACGCGGGCTGCAAGGGCAGCGCGGCTACAGGGGCAGCTAAAAAAAAAAATCCAGTTAGGGCAGGGCGGAACGTTCTGTGGGCCCTAGGAACGATTCTGCTCTAATACCATGTGAGAATAACAACGAGGAATGGATTGCATTCAGCAGCATGAGGAGTACAAATAGGAAACCCTAACACTACTGTACCCCATAAAGAGTGCCCCACTACAGCCTACAACATAGTTCTGACACGAGTCCCATAAACCAGTTACTCTCTCATGCTATGTAATGCTTTCTTGTTTTCACTAATATCATTCAATTCTCATCCCAGTAACCTTTCTTGCCTAATTCACAAATACTTCCTTCGACAGAGTCTTCGTCGCATTTCATCATCGACATAGTCGACCTCGCTATTTCTCAACATATTTTGGCCAAGGTGCCTAAGGGCGTATTTTTTTCACGGTACGGACCGCTGACTGTCAGGAATTTGGTAGGCTGACCAGTTTCGCAAGAGTGAGTTGTTGGATCAGAAACAATGTGAAATTAGCAAAATATGTTGCCCTAAAAAGTACAAGTAATAAGCCCTAGCACTCAAACCTTGTATAAGGCTGTTGTGCTAGCGAACAGAACCAATACACTACACCCTCGCCTATCCCTGCAGCCAGAAAATGTCCATATCGAAACATGGGCGTTGACCTTCAGCAACGTCAACATGCCATCCTGGCAAGCAGCATGTCCAACGGTGTACACACGATGCCCGGTTGAGCCCCCCGACCTTGCCTGCTCTCTGGGCGTATAAGCAATTCTTACATTTCGCAAATGTTTCGTCAATTCGCACCTAGCAAAAAGGGCTTAAGAAAAATATTGTAACCCATTGTTGAGTGTTTGACTTCGGTCTCTTCAATCAAACTTCGGTTTCTGTGGTTACTACCGGTACTGGTTCAAATCACTGCAACTTGCTTCAGGTGCTTGTAAATGGGGTGCAACTTCACAGCACAAATCCCACGGGTGCAAGGTTTCCATCCGGTGCAAGGCAATTTCGCGTGCAGGGGGTGAGAATCATGTGTACACCCTCTTTTTCAACCTTTTCACCTAGCGTGACTCGTTGCTACAGTACTTGTCTCCTGCGGTCAGGTGCCATAAAACGTTCCTAGCAACCTGGGGGGAAAATCCGAACCACGTGACAAACTGGCTCAAGGGCGTAAAATTTCCGCTATCGCTGTATACCTTACCCAACCACAAGAAAACGCTGAGAAATCTGTTTGTAACGTGCATCACCTCACCTAACCGCTTTTTCGCAATGTGCTTGTACAGTTGGTGACAAGACCGTTCTGAACGTGGTGACGTTCTACAATCCGTGTATGTTCTGCAACTAGATGCTCTACTAGCGCGAAAGAGGGTGTAGTGCAGTGCGCTTGGCGAGTCACCAATGGTGACGGTGTTGTGGAGGCACAGCAGGTGTCCAACCAAACCAAATCACGGTTGGTTTTTCGTACACCTGTCCCGCGATAATTTCACGTTCTGGAACTCCCGAACCGCGTGGAGATTTGCCCCAAGGGGTGTGAAATTTGGGGCAAGAAATTTCTTCCTTCTAATTTTACACTCGAACCGCGGGTGGGATGTGCTGACATGGACAGTAATCTCGTGAGGATCTTTTGAAAATTCTTTATCCAGTGAAGAAACACCACGTCAAAAATTCGGCTGGGCAGAGTTAGAACCAGCTAGAATCAGGCTCTCGCCAATTTCGTTATGAAGTATCTTGTTTTAGTCCTTCGAGTGACACATAAAATGATCACCGAATCACAACGCAAAAGTTTGATTTCTGCTGGAACTAAGGTTGAAACAAACTCGACATGGAACGTTAAAATCACGGCCTCACGTTCTTACAGAAGGCTGGACCCAACACATCGCACAGCTCGGAAGTATAAAGGGGTCATTTCTCGCCAAAATGGCCCAATGTCCCTCTGCGTTTCGACTAATCAGCGGCCCATGGTTGCGCCGAGAGCATCGAAGCGCGGTGTGAAATTGTACGGTGTTATCGCGGAACAAGTGTATCCCTTTGGGACGCAGCGCGGATCCTCAGGTCGCTCATTTTCCCATCTCCGTCCCAACGAAACCGAACCGAACTCCAGCAATCGCTGCAGCATGTGGGTGGGCCTTTCGGCTGCTTTCAGCCCCGAACACCCCAGCGGAATTCGGTCGACGGAGCCGAATTGCCAGTGTCGTCAAGGGGGGTCGTCGAAGCCTGGGCTGACGGGGCGGAGCACTGACGCGCGTGCGGGCCCGCCAGCCTGGCCCAGGGCTGGGCCGAGCGCACGACCGCCGCCCCGCGGCCCCGCCCCGAATGTGAACAGCGGCCCACGTTACCGGGTGGGGTCGGCGAACTGGCGACACCTCGCGCGTGGGAAAATTACCCTCGCGCGAAGGCAGCCCACACGCGCCACCTGCTCGCGAGGTCCTAGTAACCCATCGCGGCCTGCCCGGACGGGCAGGCGAGGGCCGGGCGAAAAGTCGGGGCCCCCTCGGGACGCTCGACAATTTCGCGACCCGTTGCGGCGACGCCACGTGTTCGCTCGTGGTTTCGCATCGGGCGCATGCGATATTTTGTCGTTGCGAGCGAAAAAAAAAAAAAGGCCGCGACGCGGACAACGAGGTTCGTTACCCACTACGAAGTCGACACGTGTTGTGCGAATGCACGCTCATCGCGCACGCGATATTGCGTCCCCTCGCCGACCTGGGACAATGGACGCGAGGTCGACGCCCTGCCGAAGTGGAGTCGGACCACCTGTTCCACTTGCGCATGCGCCCTCAGAGCCCTGCCGAGCCAGGCCCCACACCCTTGGGCGACGCTGAACGGGGATGCAGTGGGCCACCGTCTCCTTTTCTTTGTGGATGGTGGCCTCGCTCCCCATTTTCCGCATCTCGTTTCGCTCCTCCTTTTCCTTTTTTCCTCCTTTCGTTGCTCTGTGTGGCTATCGTGATATCGCTTCCCCTTAGTCGGTATGGACCCTAGCCCTGACCCCGATAACTCGGCGCCGACTTCGGCTGACTTCCCTCTTCGTCACCAAATGAGTCCTGGTCTCAGCTTCACTTTAGAGTGGGAAGACTTCTTAGTTCTTCGCAATCACAAGATAGAGTTCAACGACGGATGTTTGGATTTCGGCATCAGGTACGACTCGAGTAGTCGGAGCCGACTTAACTGGGTTGGGTGGAGTGGGAAGACTTCTTAGTTCTTCGCAACCACAACATAGAGTTCAACGACGGATGTTTGGATTTCGGCATCAGGTACGACTCGAGTAGTCGGCGCCGACTTAACTAGGTTGGGTGTCGACGCAGTGGCCTTCTGATTTACGTCGACGTGCGCGGTATTAGGCATAGACCCCCTCCATGAACGCCGGCCACCTTAGGAATCGTCGACCACACGTAGTCGCCCTCTGTACTTTTCGGCGTTTGCTCAACCGCCCTTGTATGAACCTCCTTGCCCAATCGTGCCGTCAGGTTCGCGTGGTCCCGACTTGGGATCGAGAACCAGCGTTTGTGGGTTCTCGACGTCGGCACGCTTCGATCGGCCATGCGGCTGGCCGACCATTCATGCTTTGCTGCGGTTTTCGACGCCGACATCGCCGCTATCCCGTTAAGAACGATGTGAGCTGTTTCACCTTTGATCAGTTGTCGTTGTTTAGCGTCACGACATCGCGTGGTGATGTGATCGACGTCGTCGTGAATTGCATGTGCAGCCTCGGTGCGCTTCCAGGAACGCACTGCAGCGTCATTGCCATCCTATACCCTGGAGATCTGTTGAAGGCTGAGGGACAGGTGTGCAGGACCTCAATCCGGCACATCGACCCGCAGACCGGTAAAGGGTATCACCGCGACGAGGCCGCCCGCGTGCTAAAGTAAGTGCTGAATTGTCGTCGATGACCCGCTTGTTAGTCGGCGACACAGGGTATCACACGCTGACCGCCTCCCCCCACCGCGGTGCTTCAGGTTCTTCCGCACGGCTGTCCTGGCCGAGCTGGGGCGTCCCGGTAGGATGTGGGACTGGGCGCCGCCATCACTGTTAGAGACTAAGGACGGAGTCTACGAAGATTAGGTGCCAAAAATTCTCAAAATCGTTGGCTTAGAATTCTGGACAGAAAACGTCGACTTCACAAGAAACGCCGTCGACGAAAGGTGCACTGTTAAAACTTCACCAAACTTAGATATGTTGTAGCTCTAGTCCGTGGCTACAATTCCCAATTTGAATCGTACGATAAGGTGAAGTATTTCTTGAGTTATGAATTTCGGCGCACTAGGGGGTATGCTGCCATAGAATATTAACTCAATCACAATTGTCTCACAAGCTCAGAATTAACTACACAAGAGAGTTGGAGTAGCACTAAACCAGGTGGGAGGAAAGAGGAGGACGAGAGGGAAGGTCCCAAGGAGTCCCCAACCAAAGAAAACTCCATGCCACACAATTCCCTTCCCCATAGGCAACCCAACTTTGACCTTTGTCACTATCCCAACCTCCACAATCCACCTCAACCCAACTTGGCCACACTTGCCAACCTGGTTTGGTTTCTCCCAACCAATTGGCAGCAACTACAGTAGTAGTGACGAGTTTCCCAACCCCCAAAAGTCTGTACCCCATATTGAGTCAACCCCACAACTCTCCATGGTCACCACAACCAAATATCAAAAGCATACGAACTCCAACGTTCGTAACTTTCTTGTTCGTGCTCCGATTGAAGTGATTCTTGGTTCGTCGGAAAGCTCTTGAGCAGTGGAGTCACTTCAGATATCTGCTCAAGCCAAATAACATTCACACACACTCAGAAAATCCTGTCAGAACATATATGTAGCTTATGCTGTTGTGTAGGCTACAGTGGGGTATCCCATAGGGGGTACAACCCAATTAGGGTTTTGCTATTTGTACCTAACTCTTTCATAGTGCATTCATTCTCGTTCTATTTTCCACATGGTATCGAGCAGGTTCCCCCGTGGGAACTGTGCTTAGGGCCCACCACTTTTAAACTTTTTTTTTCTGTCCGTCGGGGGTGAGTGTGCTCTTGGCACGGACGTCCTAGAGGACAGGCAGGAGGAGTTCCAGTGTCTGGCTGCTGCTTCACCTCATCTCGCGTCTGTACTGCTTGCTCCTGAGGGAGACCCGGATGCACTAGACATCCCGACTCCGCGCTCTTACGCGGAGGCCGTAGAGGGTCCCTACTCCTCTCAGTGGCAGGCAACTATGGATGCAGAGATGGCTTCCTGGAAGTCCACAGGCACCTACGTTGACGCCGTTCCCCCTCCTGGGGCGAACATCGTCAGTGGCATGTGGATCTTCAGGGTGAAGCGGCCGCCGGGCTCTCCACCTGTCTTCAAGGCGCGGTACGTCGCTCGTGGCTTCAGTCAACGGCAGGGAGTTGACTACTTTCAGACCTTCTCTCCCACCCCGAAGATGACCACTCTTCGGGTGCTGCTGCACATAGCCGCTCAGCGCGACTACGAGCTTCACTCTCTCGACTTCAGTACTGCGTTCTTGCAGGGGAGCCTGCACGAGGAGATCTGGTTGCGCCGTCCACCTGGCTTCACTGGGACTTTCCCTCCTGGCACCCAGTGGAGCCTTCGACGGCCAGTCTACGGTCTCCGCCAGGCACCACGTGAGTGGCACGACACACTGAGGACTACGCTTGCGGCCCTTGGGTTTGCTCCTTCTACTGCTGACCCGTCGCTGTTTCTACGCACCGACACTTCACTGCCGCCGTTCTACATCCTCGTGTACGTCGACGACTTGGTCTTTGCCACAGCGGACACTGCTGGACTCGCCTACGTGAAGTCCGAGCTGCTGAAGAGACACACGTGCACAGACCTGGGTGAACTGCGCAGCTACCTTGGCTTGCAGATCACCCGGGACAGAGCACGCCGCACCATTACCTTGACTCAGTCACACATGGTGCAGCAGGTCCTTCAGCGCGTCGGCTTCACGTACTCCTCGCCTCAGGCCACTCCTCTGTCTACTCGTCACTCGCTCTCAGCTCTGCCTTCGGATGAGTCCGTAGAGTCGAGTGGCCCGTTTGCAGAGCTTGTTGGCTGCCTCATGTACCTGATGACCTGCACACGACCTGACCTTGCATACCCTCTTAGCATTCTTGCACGCTATGTTGCTCCTGGGAGACACCGTCCAGAGCACATGGCTGCAGCGAAGAGGGTATTGCGCTACCTGTGCAGTACGTCGGGCATGGGGCTAGTGCTTGGAGGGCGGAGTCCAGTGGTACTTACAGGTCACGCGGACGCTTCTTGGGCTGACGACCAAGCTACGCAGCGGTCGTCACAGGGTTACACCTTCAGCCTTGGCTCCGGCTCTGTCTCGTGGCGGGCTACTCGCTCGTCTTCGGTTCTCAGCTCGAGTTGTGAGGCTGAGATCTACGCAGGGGCCATGGCTGCACAGGAGCTTCGCTGGCTCACCTACCTGCTGACTGACCTAGGAGAGCCGCCTCGTTCTCCTCCAGTGCTGTACGTAGACAACAAGGCCATGCTGGCCTTGTGTCGAGAGCAGCGTCTGGAGCACAGAACGAAGCACATTGCTCTTCGCTACTTCCTTGCTCGTGAGCTACAGCAGCGTGGACAGTTGCGGCTTGCGTACGTGGCCTCTGAGGCCAACACTGCTGATGTGTTCACCAAGGCACTCGCGCCTTGTGACCATCAGCGCTTCTGCACCCAGCTGGGTCTTGTGCCTGTCTTGCCTCACTTGCTCTCCTCTTGACTTTACTTGTACTGTCGCATATATATACCTGCTCTTGCTTGTCTAGCTTTATATATATATGTGTGTACTACTGCATGTGAACTGGCCTTGTGGCCTTGCTCTTGTGCTCGGACTGTGTGGTGACTTTGTGATCCACCCTGAGCTTTGCTTTGCTTTGCTTGACTGGTCTTGTGACCCCTTGCTCTCCCCCACTTTGCCTATGGGGTTGTGTCAGAACATATATGTAGCTTATGCTGTTGTGTAGGCTACAGTGGGGTATCCCATAGGGGGTACAACCCAATTAGGGTTTTGCTATTTGTACCCAACTCTTTCATAGTGCATTCATTCTCGTTCTATTTTCCACAAATCCAAACCACAGAAAAACACAAATTCTTGCGCACGCTCATTTCACACATGCAACGCACGAACACATGATGGGAGGCAGACAGACGTGAATGCAAATGATAGCATCACATAACAATCACAAGCAGTGGTGGAGGTCAGGCTGGCCGACTGCGACCACCCTATCCGCGATGTGAGTTGCACATTCAAGTCGCAAGGGGGGGGTGCCCGTTTCTGAACGCTCCGCTCATCATGTTCCGTGCTTGTATGCAGAAAGTGCCGGGCACAGTGTCGGACGGGCATGTCGGTGCCGGCGTGCTTTCCGCGACGTCGTTCGGGTGGGTAGCAAAACAGATCGACCATCTGATAGGCGAGAAGGGTCGTCGTGGGGTGAGCATCGAGAGCACCGGGATGAAGGGGCTGAAGGCTTTGCGCGACAGCATGGTTAAGTACGTCGGCAAGGTCATTGTCGTAAAACGCACCGCGACGCCGACTTCTCAAGCCGCCGGACCCGCCGACAATGCCATAGATGACGACGTCGCGGAAGGACAGAAGGCGCCCCAAGGTGCAGTTGCCGCCCAGCATCATGGGAACGCGAGGGTGCATGGGGAAGGTGGAAACGGTGGAGGAGGCGACGCAGAGGCAGGTGCAGGAAGGTCGGAAACGGAGAATTCGTCGTCGTCGTCGGAGTCGGAGTCGGAGTCGGAGTCGGAGGAGGAAGACGAGGCGGTGAAGCGTAAGGACGAGGAGGAGTATGAGGAGGAGGAGGAGGAGAATAAGGACGAGAATGGTGAGAAGTGGGAGGGAGGGAAGGATGAGGAGGGGGGGGATGAAGAGGTGGAGTTCGTGGTGGAGTATGTAGAGGGTACGGTTGAGGCGGGAGCGGCGGAAGAGGCGGTGGGGTCGGCAGATCAGAGGAATGAGGAAGAGAAGGATGACGGCGCGGGAAATGCTACGAGGTCGGCAGATGTGGGGAAGGAGAAGGGCGAGGTCGGCGTGGAGGCACCTGGAAATGGCCAGGATGAGGCGGCCTGCGAAGGAGGTGGGAAGGTGTCGGTCGACGCCGGCGAAGGGCCGAACAACACGGGCGAGCAGGAGGCCGGGGAAGCACCTGGTCGGCAGGGCCCAGAACTGGACGACGTCGAGCTTCTGCGACGGGAAAACTGGTTGTTGCGGGCGGAGAACGCTCGGCTGGCGTCGTTGCTCGATGCGGAGCGGTCCCGGCTGGACAGGTTTTTTGTTGGGGTCAGTCGACTCGTCGACCACGTTAAAGGGTTGGCAGAGAAGGTCGACGACACCGACAAGTATGCCGCGGAACAGCTGCGAAACGCGACGGAGGCCATGTCGAAGACCATCACGGGCAACATCTCCGGCAGCTTTGACGAAGCGTGGAAGTCGATGAAGACTTTCGCGGAACATGCGACGGAGTGGTTGGAGGACTTCGACAATCCGGAGGGTCGTGTCGCGTATGCACGAGCGTTAGCGGTCTCCTCCTTGGCCGAACACGTGGATTCGGTGGTGGGCGATGCGAAGAAGGGGTTGGAAGAGTACATCTCGAACCACCTTGCCTCCGCGCAGGTCAACATCGCCACCGCTTTGACCGCCAGGCTCGCCGTGCCGCCGCCGCCACCGCCTCATCCCACGCCGCCCGCCATCCCAGAAGAGATTTTGAAGTCGTTCAAGGCCGACATCCTGAAGGCGGTGATGGAGGCCACCCAGCAGTCTTTTGTTGCTTCCGGGATGAAGATCATGACAGAGATGATCGGCACTGTGGCGCCTGGTCGACGTGGGTCGTCGCCTTCGGCCAATGACGCCGATAACGCGCAAAGAAAAACGGCCGAGAAGCAGGGCCATAAGAGGACCGGCGACGGAGACGACAAGGGGAGCTCGAAGCGGAGCAAGGGAGCGGACGGTAGTTTCGGGTCGAAGCCTGCGCAAAAAAGCGTGGTCGACCAGCTGAAGACGAAGGCGGGGTGGAAGGTGGTAAGGACGTCGCACAGCAAGGGAGGCGGAAGCGGGGGAGCAGAGGGTGGCCCTGCCGACGGGGTTGCCGCTAACCTAGCTGCTCCGACTGGCCCGCCTTTGGTCGCCGAGCAGACCCATCCTCAGGCGAGCGGTGGGAAAGGCGTTACCGACAAGGAGGTGCCAACTGCTCAGGCGGCGAATGATGGTGACTCCGGAACCACCAAGGGACCACCCGTCGCGGCGGCGGCCAAGCCTGCTTCTGCTACGGTTGCCGGCACCACCAAGTCGAGTCCCCGTAACCCCCTTGCGGCTACAAGCGCGCCTGCCGGCCAGTCAGGTGCGAACAAAGATGGCGAGGCTGCTCCAGCTCCAGCAGCCCCGACTGCCGCCAAGGTTGTCGCGAAGGTTGCTTCGGCTAAGGGTGATGCCATGGCATCAGCTAAGGCCCCCCCCGGTGGTACCGCGCTCAGAGAGATGCTCCGCCGCATGGAGGCACATAGCAGGGACGTGCAGCAGCATCCCGTGGTCGACGCCGGCCTTCCTGGAACAGCACGCCGCTCCGTCACTACGCAGGTTGCCGGCAAGTCGTCCGGTGCCCCACCTGCCGCGCCTCCGGTGGCCGCCCCACCGCCTGCGGACCCCAAGTCAGATTTTCTTCGCACCCATTTAGGCGCACGCAAAGCAACTGCTCCGTCAGTGACCCTGCCGGAACTCGGCAAAAGCGCGACGCCGATGTCGGTAAACGCGACCGCACCCACACCAGGTGCATCTGTGGTCGATGTGGCGGCGGAGAAGGGAGTGAGTGCAGCGCTCGCCACCGGCGGCCGCGCAGACAAGCATGCCGACCTCGCTGTCGTCATGGCCCATTTTGAGGCAGCAAAGCGGCCCGAGCACGCCCCTGTTATGGCCATCATGGACACGGCGCATGTGGTGCCGTCGGCGACCCACGGAGGGGGTTCGACGGAGCAGACGGCCGCAACGGCTGCTGTCGCTGAGATAAATGCTGGACGGAAGGAAAAGGACGACAACGGGAAAGGGAAGGCGGTCTCTCAAAGGAGCACGCGGGCGATGACTGCGGGGAAGTTGACGTCGGAAGAGAAAGGAAAGAAGGCAGAAGGGGAGAAGGACAAGACGGGCGGCAAGGGTAAGCCGGCGAAGAAGAAGGAGAAGGCGGAGGAGGAGGACGAGGAGGGCGGCGAGGGAGATAAAGAGCATGGACGCAGGGGTCATGGCATCCGCCGAGACAAGGCTGGCGACGGGCAAGGGTGGGTGGGCGAAATTAAGGTACACGGACAGAATCGGTACATCGGCAAGTCGAGGGAGAAGATGGAGCTGGCCTACGAGCACGCGATTGCGTTCGTCGTCTACGACGGCTACGTGAGCAAGGTGCTCATGAAGGAGCTCACCGTCTTGAACCCGGGGGAGTTGGATAAATGGAAGGAGGTGTGGGCGGAGGTGAAGTTGTTGCCCACTGGGATGTGGACGGTGATGTGGGCTAGAGGCTTGTGCCATCCGAGAGCAAGGTAAGACGGATACTGACGTGCCGAGTTCTGTCGACCAAGTTGGTGTCAAAACGCTGAAGTCCTGTCGTTTTAATGTGTTTGCGCGGCAGGTTCGACGATATACTCGGCAGGTACCGTGGGTACGCAAGTTCGGGTGTTGCGCTTCATGACGTGCTCCGGCCGGCGACCTGGTTCCCCATCATCGAGGACACGGAGGAAGGCAAGGAAGAGACGAACGCTCTCATGTCGGCGATGGTAAATCGCGTGTCGATGTGCGCGGCGTATGGGAAGGTCGCGGCGAGCGCGGCGTTTGGGAAGGTCGATGCGAGCGTGGAGGGGAAGGCGGACGAGAAGATGGAGATGGGGGCCCAGGCGTTAGCGGCATCGGCATGCGCCATCTGGTGCTTCTTGGAGACGGGGGCGTCGGTGCTCGGTGCTGTGGGCGAAGGGAAGGCGGCGGCGATGGTGGCAGGTGCGGGGGAGGCGAGGGCCAAGGACTTCAAGGAGGTGATGCACACGGTGATCGACATAGCACGCAGCAGGCAGGCTCCCGCTGGGGAGGTTGCACATAACGTCGCGCCATCGCCTGCAGAGCCAGGCAGTTGCCAGGGCCTTCGCGAAGGGAGTTGTGGAAGTCGAGGCCGACATGATCGCAAGAGCGACGGTCGAGACCTTGGCGTTCTGGGGAATGTGCCCCGTCGCCGGGCCCAAGCTCAAAGCGCAGGGCATCGATGTGCCGTGTGACGCGAGGATGGAGTACGATATGGATCACAGGGGGAGGAAGGGGGAGAAGGTCAAGCAGAGCAAGGGCAGCAGCAAGAGGAAGAAGAGCAAGCAGGGCATGGGCAGTACGGATGCGTAGTTGGCGGGCTGCGGTGTGCAGGGCACTATTGTATGGTTGGCGCCGATGGCCAAGTTATTCTAATGACTTTTGTATCGTAGGGCACGAATCTTTTTCCGTTTTTAGTAAATCACTGTCCACATTGAAACTTGCTAGCCGACTTTGAACGATGCGCCTTGTCGGCGCATGTGTCGACATCAAAAGGAACATCCTACTCGGCGAGCAGCGATGATAGACGGGGTAGACACATGCTATTCCGCGACGAGATATGTCGGCGAATATGTCGACGCCCTATCGACATGCAATCGTGCGAGACGTCGACATGAATAAGGCACAATGAATTGCAAACACATGGTGGCGACTATGTCGGAGTCCGACATATCTGGTTCGGATGTATGTGTTGGATCATGTATGTTCGTGTTGCATCACCATCAACAAGTACAATGGGAACACATATGTTGCTAAATTAGGGCATCAACCTACGCTAACACATATGCACCGAGGATGTTCATGCCGACTTCTTGCGCTTTGATGGAGGACGCTGCGCAGGTGCGGTCTGCTTGGCCAAGTCGGCCTCGGTCTTCGGCATCTGCTCCTCCCAGGTGTCTGGAAACAGGCGGTCGACCCACGTCGTCGGCTTCAGCTCCAGCGCCACCAGCGCACAGGCGAGGCGTAGCTTCGAGACCACCTTGGGGCCAAGCCCCTTGACGCCCATGCCAGGCTCCTTGGACATCGTCGGTGCCGTCTCCGGGTTGAGCACCGTGAGGGCATCGCAGAAGGTCCCAATGCCCGGTGCCCGCGATCGTGTTCAGTGCATCGACCACGGCTTCGGTGTCGGCATCGCCGTCGCTCGCGCGTAGCTGGCGCACCGCATCCATGGCCTTCAGCATGCGGCGCACCCTCATGTTGAGTGCACCCTGGGTCGCGCCTTTGAGGAGGGTGTGGCGGTCGATGAACCCCGGCTCGGCGACCCTGTCGCAAAGACGACGGGTGTCATTGGCGGTGGCGGAGTTCCAGAGGCGCCAAGCGTCCCGCACGGTCTTTGAATCCCGCCACGGTTGCACCACGTTGAGCTCGTAACTGGCCTCCTCTGCCGTCTGGGGGGGTGGCGGGGGTTTCCCATCATCTCTCTTGGCTCCGGTTCCCCCTGTTGGCCGAATCCGCGGAGCCACCCTCGCCCGGAGTTTGATCGGTCGCCGACGGCGGCGCCGCCGGCATCCTCCGGGCTTCTGACACACGGAGTGCCTCGGTGAGTCGAGCAAGCTCGGCGGTGAGCGACACGATGGTGTCGTTTTGCTTCTCGATCGTCTCCTGGTAGCCTAGCTTCTCGAGCGCCGAGCGCTCGACCTCCTTCTTCAGCGCCTCCTTGAGGGACATGTTGTGATACTGGGGTGTCCATGCGCACGGATATTTCCTGCAATGTTGAGTGTGCGGAAAGGCGACAAGAGGTTAGAAGTCATCGGCTAAAATTCAACGACGCCGACATGGTCGGCGACTCACCTCCGGCTGAATCTGAGTTGGGTCCCGGCGCCTTTTTGATCGTATCGGTGTCGACCGACTCGACCCTTTTTCGCCCAGTGCTGGAAGAGGGCAATCCTGCAGAGCTTGGAACCTTGGACGTACGGGTGCCACGGTGTGCGGGACGAGCTTCACCGCGAGGTCCTCGGCGACGATTCGTCGGAACATCACGAGGGTGCGCAAGAAGTGCACTGCGGCTGCATCGGCGTCGCTCCGTTGACGGCACGCGTCTCCGCCGCAAGTCGGAAAGTGGCGTGGGTTAGTAGGGAGTTGGGCAGCCAACTAGGCGACGACGACTGAAAAACATTGTCGGCGTCGCGTGACATACATCGCGAAGCATAGCATCCCACGCCGGGAAGATGTGCTCGGCGAGCAGGTCCAGGAGTATTGTCGGAGGGCTCGACCCTGCTGCGCCCCAAGAAGTAGTCTTGCTTGAGTCCCGAGTAGCCGGCCTTCTGCATCACCACCCCACAGGGAATGGCCGTGATGTACGCACGCTTCATCTTGTCGAGAGCCCAGTGTCCCAGCTCGGCGATCTGGGCGCGCGGCGTCCCTCCGATGGCTAGCTCCTGC
>CANXME010000583.1:0-89273 GCA_948144175.1 Closterium sp. NIES-65
CATTCTCGCCAGTGCGGTTGGAGAGCTGCACGGAGTTGAGGGGGGGCACATCGAAGCCCTGCAGCGTGGGGAGGGCTTACCATTCTCACCAATATGGTTACCAGTAACCAACCAACAGCATCGCACCAGTGTGGTTGGAGAGCTGCACGGAGTTGATTGGGTCCACATCGAGCCCAGCAGTTGCAGGGGAAGACCGCCGCCTTGTTGCCCACATACCCCGGTTGCATTTACGCATAGCGGTGGGGGAGAAGTCGGGGGAGGGGAGTGCGGAGAGGGCGGCGGAAGGCGTGGGCGCGCCGGGGGATGCCGCCTGCTGCTTCGCCGCGGACTCGCGCATGCCACGCAGGCGAGAGCGGCGCGCCTGAGTGCACGAGCACGTGAGCGCACGCAAGCACGGCGCAAGTGAGCGTGAGCGCATGGAACGCACGGTGCACGGCACGTGGGCGCACGGAAAGCAAAGCGCAGGATCGCGCGGGCGCACGGAAAGCAGGGTGCAGGAGCGCGTGAGCGCACAGAAAGGACGGCACACGTGCGTGTGGGTGCACGGAACGCACGGCGCAGGAGCGCGTGGGCGCACGTAAAGCAGGGCGCACGGGCGCGTGGACCCGTGAGCGACTCATAGCAGCTGTTGCTATTGCATTGCGCCATGGCGTTGATGCGGCTGCCGCACACACGCCCCATTGCACGATCACGTCACACCTAGGGTTACACGGGCCCGATGCACCGCGCTAAGGTGATAAGAGCGACTCGTGACAGCTGGAACGATGTGCGAGATACCTATCCGACGCTGCACTGATAGCTAGTCAGGTCAGGGTGTGCGGGGATGGCGAGGAGGAGCCTTATCTCTGCCCACGCATTCTAACTAGAAGCGTCACCGTCTGAATCTAAACGAACAGCTAATTACGACCAACAGCTAAATACAATCCGAACGAACAGCTAATTAGAGTCCCACTCCCTGGGGGAGTGTTCGATTTCTTCTGCTAGGTTTCAGCTTGACTCGATTAGCAAGGGTTCGAAGCGGTTGGAATGGGTGGTGTTCCCTTAGCAGGTTGCTGTACTGAACAGTCAAGGGGATTAGGTGGGATGTGATGGGATGGAGAGTAGTGAAGCGACAAACTCTGCGTTGGGGGGGTGGGAAGGGGGGGTGAAGAACTTGGTGCGTGCGACAGCGCGATATCGCAACTGTCGCGAGCGCGCTGCGTCAATCGCTCGTTGCAACCTACACCGAAGGTTACAGCCGAGTCACTCGCTCGCTGCAACTTCACAACGACGGGAACAGTATAACATCCCCGCCAAGAGCTGCAATTGCGCCTCGATACAGAACTGTACCCCATTTCGCCATTCAACACAAAGGCATAAAATGATGCCTAGCATTTGCTAGCGTTTCAGGTGTGTTGCAAATTTATCTTTGGGACTCAGGGAGAACAAAAGTTACTGTCTGGCCTGTAATCAGGTTACAAAGCACAATCAAATTCGTTATTTTGGCCTAAAATAGGTCCACTATACAACGACTTTGATCGTCTTTTTAGCATTCACCCTTTTCCTTGTTGTGGTTATCTCGGGCATTCCTGCACCCCCTAAACCTCCTTAACAACGGAGGCTCAACCCCCCCTTCTCTTCCTTGCACCTCCATCACTCCCTCTATGTCGCTCGCTGCCCTTCGTGTCTCTCTCTTTCTATCCCAACCCAATGGTGGAAGTGAAGCTTGTCTCGCCTCAGCATCCAACCGATCAATTTGTTGGCGTAACCACGGCGCAGAATGGCGAAAATCGGTCACACTTGACGATCAGTCGAGCAAGAGCGATTGTCCCCGGCGAGACGACATCAACGACTCTCTTTGCGCGGGCAGAGCAAAAGGTCGGCCGTACGAGTGTGTACGCGTTGGTGCATGTACGCTTATGTACATATGCGTTTGCGTACGAGTGTGTACGGTAGGTAGACGCACTACGTGCATGAAGGCATACGTACGTATGTATACGTATGTCTACGCGCGTCTAGGTTAAGCAGGTAGGTACCGTACATGCGAGTATTCATGCGTATACGCATGCAGATGCGCACGTTCCTTAAGATTCAGCTCATTATTTCCAGAGCTAATTTGTCATTAATTTGTTGACCTACATGCATAAGCTCCAGATTACATGGACAGGTCTGTCAACTTACATGTGTAGCTTGTAAATCAACAAAAGCATTCTGTTTACTGTCATGTAGAAAGTTGTAGAGCTGCAAGTTACTGTTTTTGCAGTTCTCGTTTTAGGCAAGCTGACGAGCTAGACTCATTTGCGCTGCAACGTTGTTACTGTAAAAGCTGGCAGATTCTCTTTGGATCGCGCTCGCCGTGTCGGACTGCATATACGCAGGGCAGCAAGTCCCGCTTTGTCACTGCAAATGCATTTGCGCTGCCGACGCGGCACTGTGCTGAACGCTCCTTCGGTACATTCACTTTGCACCACGCACGTCGTGTCGTGCCAGGTCAGGGAAGAAAGCCGACTCGTACAGTAGAGTACCGGTGTGCACATACAGCCAAACACAACCACATATGAGAAACTGAATGAACAAGAATGTGTGAACTATGAATGAAGGCAGTACAAATATGAAACCCTAACTGGGTTGTACCCCCTATGGGATACCCCACTACAGCCTACACAATAGTATAAGCTATAGATATGTTCTGACACACCCCCATAGGCAAAGTGGGGGAGAACAAGGGTCACAAGACCAGTCAAGCAAAGCAAAGCAAAGCAAGCTCGGGGTGGATCACAAAGTCACCACGCATTCCGAGCACAAGTTCAAAGGCCAGACGGCCAGTTCACATGCAAGATCATATATAGGGATATACAAGAGTCAAGCAAGCAAGAGCAAGAGTATATATAGGCGAAGGTACAAGCAAGGTCAAGAGGAGAGCAAGTGAGGCAAGACAGGCACAAGACCCCAGCTGCGTGCAACAACGCTGATGATCACAAGGCGCAAGTGCCTTGGTGAAGACATCAGCAGTGTTGGCCTCAGAGGCCACGTACGCAAGTCGCAACTGTCCACGCTGCTGTAGCTCACGAGCAAGAAAGTAGCGGAGAGCAATGTGCTTCGTTCTGTGCTCCAGTCGCTGCTCTCGACACAAGGCCAGCATGGCCTTGTTGTCTACGTACAGGACTGGAGGAGAACGAGGCTGCTCTCCAAGGTCGGTCAGCAGGTAGGTGAGCCAGCGTAACTCCTGCGCAGCCATAGCCCCAGCGTAGATCTCAGCCTCACAACTGGAGCCGAGAACAGAAGACGAGCGGGTAGCCCGCCACGAGACAGAGCCGGAACCAAGGCTGAAGGTGTAACCCTGTGACGACCGCTGCGTAGCCTGGTCGTCAGCCCAAGAAGCGTCTGCGTGCCCAGTGAGGGACCACTGGACTGCGCCCTCCAAGCACTAGCCCCATGCCCGACGTACTGCACAAGTAACGCAACACCCTCTTCGCTGCAGCCATGTGCTCTGGTCGGTGTCTCCCAGGAGCAACAAAGCGTGCGAGAATGCTAAGAGGGTATGCGAGGTCAGGTCGTGTGCAGGTCATCAGGTACATGAGGCAGCCAACAAGCTCTGCAAACGGACCACTCGACTCTACGGACTCATCCGAAGGCAGAGCTGAGAGCGTAGTGGCGAGTAGGCAGAGGAGTGGCCTGAGGCGAGGAGTACGTGAAGCCGAAGCGCTGAAGGACCTGCTGCACCATGTGTGACTGAGTCAGGGTAATGGTGCGGCGTGCTCTGTCCCGGGTGATCTGCAAGCCAAGGTAGCTACGCAGTTCACCCAGGTCAGTGCACGTGTGTCTCTTCTGCAGCTCGGACTTCACATAGGCGAGTCCAGCAGTGTCAGCTGTGGCAAAGACCAAGTCGTCGACGTACACGAGGATGTAGAACGGCGGGCAGAGAGGTGTCGGTGCGCAGAAACAGCGACGGGTCGGCAGTAGAAGGAGCAAACCCAAGTGCCGCGAGCGTAGTCCTCAGTGTGTCGTGCCACTCACGTGGCGCCTGGCGGAGACCGTAGACTGGACGCCGGAGACTCCACTGGGTACCAGAAGGGAAAGACCCAGTGAAGCCAGGTGGGCGGCGCAGCCAGATCTCCTCGTGCAGGCTGCCCTGCAAGAAAGCTGTGCTGAAGTCGAGAGAGTGCAGCTCGTAGTCGCGGTGAGCAGCAACGTGCAGCAGAACCCGAAGAGTGGTCATCTTCGGGGTGGGGGAGAAGGTCTGAAAGTAGTCAACCCCCTGCCGCTGACTGAAGCCACGAGCCACGTAACGCGCCTTGAAGACAGGCGGAGAACCCGGCGGCCGCTTCACCCTGAAAATCCACATGCCACTGACGATGTTCGCCCCAGGAGGGGGAACAGCGTCAACGTAGGTGCCTGTGGACTTCCAGGAAGCCATCTCTGCATCCATAGCTGCCTGCCACTGAGAGGAGTAGGGACCCTCTATCGCCTCCGCGTAAGAGCGCGGAGTCGGGATGTCTGGTGCATCCGGGTCTCCCTCAGGGGCTAGCAGTACAGACTGCGAGATGAGGTGAAGCAGCGGCTAGACACTGGAACTCCTCCTGCCTGTCCTCAAGGACGTCCGTGCCAAGGGCACACTCACCCCGACGGACGGAGGGACAGGCGGACTCAGACTCAGTGAGAAGACGAGCAGCGTAGTCTAGACGACAGCGCGCAGCAAAGTCGACAAGCTCAGTGACAAGGGCAGACGCAGCAGACGACTCGAAGGAAGGGTCAGTGACAGCAGTAGCAAGGAGACGCGTGACAGTAGGACTGGCAGCACGAAGAGAGTCCGACTCCGGGTCGGCAAGGAGCAGGAAGAGAGGAAGCAGGAGGAGAAGGCAAAGGGGCACGCAGAGGAGCAGTGAGGACGGACGCAGTGACATCCGGTGCGTGCCAGGGACAGGAGGAGGACGCTGACGCGACCCGCGACCACTAGCGCGCTCAGTACGAACAGGCGACGCAGGACGAGACGCAGGCTCACGACGCTCAGTAAGTACCTCCAGTCGGACCAGCGTAGGGAGAAGGAGCAGGCAAAGGGGAGGCATGCTGTAGCTGTGGCTGTGACCGGACAGGCTGCGGACCCTCTAAGGGAGGAGGAGGAGGAGGTGCAAGACCAAGAACCTGCTGCAGGAGCGGAACGAAGTACGGTCGGGGCCGCGCGGCGACGCCAGAAACAGCAGGAACAGCACCAGCAGGCCCGTCAGGAGCACCCACTCCAGCAGCACCTCCAGCAGAACCACCAGAAGCTCCAGAACCTCCAGCAGCAGCACCAGGAGTACTGTCAGTCGGACCTCCAACCGCAGGCTCAGCGCCAACACCCTCAGCAGTACCAGCTCCAGGAGAGCTCTCAGACCCAGCAGCTCCAGCACCCACAGTACGAGCACCGCCAGGACGCGTGGCAGCAGTACCCTCTGCAGCCGAAGAACCACCAGCACCAGCAGCACGCCTCCAGCGCCGGGCAAACCACTCACGCAGCTCCTGTGAGGAGAGTGGCTCCCGGCGAGACGAAGCACCCCCAGGCACAGCACCCCCAGGCTCAGCACCCCCAGGAACAGCACCCCCAGGCTCAGCACCCCCAGGCTCAGCACCCCCAGGCACAGCACCCCCAGGCGCAGCACCCCCAGGAACAGCACCCCCAGGCTCAGCACCCCCAGGCACAGCACCCCCAGGCTCGACACCTCCAGGCTCAGCACCCCCAGGCACAGCACCCCCAGGCTCAGCACCCCCAGACTCCGCACCCCCAGGCTCAGCTCCCGCAGCAGCACCAGAGTCACCAGTGACCTCGACAGGCTCAACCGCGTCTACCTGGGACACACCTGAAGGGGCAGGACCCCGAGGGGGGAGGGGGACTACCGGGGGGGGACCTGGTACCAAGAAGAGCGGGGGTGGGGGGAGGGACGGAGTGCGGTAGGGGAAGAGGCGGTAGTAGGGTACTGACTCGTCGAACGTGACGTCCTGGGAGGACAGAACACGTCGAGAGGTGGGGTGGTAAAACTGCCACCCAGGGGCGTCGGGGGGGGAACCCCAGGAAGACGCAGGGAGAAGCACGAGGGGACAGCTTGTCCGCAGACAGGTCGCGAACAAACGCCCGAGATCCCCAGACCCGGAACGCCGACGCATCGCCAACCTTCCCCGTCCACAGCAGAGCTGGGGAGGTCTCCGGTCGAGAGACCCTGGGGTGGAGGTTGATCTGGTGCGCAGCGTACCTGACCGCAAACGGCCACAGAAAATGGGGAGCAGCCGCATGCATCATGGACGTACGAGCGACGTCCATGACCATGCCAATGCGGCGCTCAGCAATCCCATTCTGCTGTGGTGAGTCCGGAAGCGTGAAGGTCTGACGGATGCCTCGCACACGACAGTAGGCACTCAGGAGGGCAGAGGAGAACTCTCCGCCTCTGTCCGAGTGTCAGAACTTGAGCTTAGAATCGATACTATAGTAGTGAGCTCAAAGCTCTTTAAGTACATCCGGAATGAGCAAGGTAGGGATGAGGAGGGAATCAGGAGGCAATCCTAGGGAATCAAGGGTAATCCCAAGGCAATCTCCAATTGGTGGGTTGGAGATTGCTTGGAGATTACATTTGGGTTTGGTTGGGATGTGGGTGTACACCCAACCAAACACAAAGTGCAAACTACACTAAACTAGGATATAAAAGTACAAGTACAAAATGTGAGATTGGGGCCTAACACCAACACCCCCCCTGAGGCGTCAATCGAACTCATGGCGGAGAAGGAGGAGCGCAGAGCCCCATGGCGCCAAGGAGACGATGGTGGGGAACCTTCCCAAGGGGCTTGGTGAACAGGTCAGCCAGGTTGCAGTCAGATGCCACGTATTCCACCTTCAGCTGCTCTTGTTGCACAAGGTGACGAATGAAGAAGTGCCGAAGTTCAATATGCTTGGTGCGGGTGTGATACACAGGGTCTTGAGAGATGTGGATGGTACTCTGGTTGTCACACCAGAGGGTGGGGGCTGACTGAGGGAAGCCAAGCTCTTGGAGTAGGAAGGTGAACCAACGGGCCTCCTGAGCAGCCATGGTGCCTGCGTAGAGCTCCGCCTCACAGGAGGAGAGGGAGACTGCAGACGACCTGGTGGAGCGCCAACTGACAGTTCCGCTCCCGAGGGTGAAGCAGTACCCCTGAGAGGAGCGCCGGTCGGTCTGGTCATCAGCCCAGGAGGAGTCTGTGTAACCTTCCAGGCGAGGAGGGGAGAGCCCACCGAGTGTGAGAACGTGGGACTTTGTGCCCTTAAGATAGCGCAGCACCCGCTTTGCTGCCTTCCAATGAAGATTAGTGAAGCGACCCGGGGCCACGTAACGAGAGAGAACATTGACTGGGTAGGCCAAGTCCGGTCGGGTGCACATCATGGCGTACATGAGGGACCCAACAAGTTCCGGGTATGGCTCAGAGCAGGCCTCTGGTGTGGGTACAGCAGGAGCTGTAAGGAGGTGTTGCAGCGGCAGCGGGGTGGCAACAGGTGTGCACAGCTCCATCTCAAACCGCTTGAGCACATTGTCGATGTAGAACTCCTGGGAGAGTGAGATGGTGCGAGCCTTGCGATCACGAGTGATCTCCATTCCCAGGTAGTGCTTGAGGTCACCAAGGTCTTTCATCTGGAGGGCCTTGCTCAGGGCTGCCTGGACAGAGGTCATTTGGGCCGAGTCCTTGGCAACGAGGATAAAATCATCCACGTAGACTAGGATGTAGAATGGCTCAGAATGACGACGGATGAAGAGAGTCGGGTCAGCAGTTGAGGGGTGGAAGTCCAGGGAGAGGAGGACTTCTTTCACCTTGTTGTGCCATTCGCGAGGGGCTTGTTTAAGGCCGTAGACGGGGCGATTCAGCTTCCAGACTGTGTTGGGAGGGAATTCTCCTGGGAAGCCTTCTGGTCTGTCCATGAACACTGTCTCCTTGAGACGTCCTTGTAGGAAAGCGGAGGAGGCATCCATGGATTTGATCTCAAAGTCTTCTCGAGCTGCAACATCCATGAGCGTTCGAATGGTGGGAGGTTTGGATGTGGGGGAGAAGATTAGGTCGAAGTCGCGGTACCGCTGCTGGGTGAAGCCCTTGGCTACGTAACGCGCTTTGAACACCGGTGCCTCGTCTGGGAGCTGTTTTACACGGAACAACCACTTGCCCCCGACGATGTTGACTCCTGGAGGTGGAGTCTCGTCATCGAAAGAGTGGTTGCGAGTGAATGCTGCAATCTCCGCGTCCATGGCAGCACGCCATTCGGCAGCATGAGGGCCTGAGAGAGCCTCTTGGACGGTGAGAGGGATAGGGATGGTCGGGTTCTCCGCGAGGTTGAGGGAGGGTGAGCCAGTGATATCGGGGAAGATGTGTGAGAGCTGAGGAATGACTGCATGGAGATCACACAGCTCCTCATGCCTGTCTTCTAGAAGGGTAGAGGGCACATCCCCCCCAGCAGGAGGAGGCGGTGTGATCATTGTGTATCGAAGAACCATTGCGAGTGGAAGAGCAGCGCGATGGGAGCGGGTGCCATGAGCCACCGGTGAGGAGGGCGGGGCAGGCGGTGTCGGAGAGGGTGACTTAGGAGGCTTGGGTGGGGGAATGGGCCGCCGGCGGTACGTGATCAGCTCGGGCGACTGTGGGAGAGCGGGTTCCTCTGTGGTGGGGGGAACTGGGGGAGGAGGTGGGGCCGGAGGGTGGGACCGCCGATGGTAGGTGATAGGTGCGCTCGGAGGGGGCGGCGCAGCGGGAAGTGAGGAAGGTGAGGGGGGGGGGCGGAGCAGCCGCCGAAGACACCGGTGAGGCCGGGTCAGAGACCTCAGAGGGAGATGGTGGGATGGCAGGAGAGGGAGGAGGTGAGGGGGCAGGAGCAGGCGGGAGGTCGGGAGGCGCGTCAAAGTCTGCCCACACGAGGGAGGGTGGATCAGGGAGAGGGTCCCGTCCCGAAGGGGAGTAGAATGGGCGGGTCTCATCAAAGACAACGTCGCGGCTCCTGACCAACTGTTGAGTGGAGGGATTGAGGAAGAGGTAGTCAGGTGAGTCGGCGTTGTGCCCAAGGTAGATGCACGTTTGAGTCTTGGGACCGAGCTTGCCACCGTTCTGGCGTCGAGCCTGAGGGTTGAGGAGGACATAGGCGGTGCATCCCCAAACGCGAAGAGAGCGAGCAGTGGGCGTTTTCCCGAGCCAGAGTGTGGTTGGAGTGGTGTCGGGAAGGTGCGGATGGGGGTAAAGGTTGTAGAGGAGGGCGGCGTGGTAGAGAGCGTATCCCCAGAGAGAGTGTGGAGCGTTGGAGTGGCTGAGGAGGCACCGAGTGATCTGCACTAGAGTGTGGTTGCGGCTCTCAGCTATGCCGTTCTGTTGAGGGCTGTCAGGGAGGGTGAAGTTTTGCTGGATGCCTTCGGAGGAGCAGAAGGCTTTAAGCTTGTCGTTGCAAAATTCACCCCCCCCATCCGAGTGAAGGCGCTTGACCTTGAGGTCAAAGGTGGTCTGTGCCTGCTTGACCCACGCCATGATGACCTCTGGAGCCTCAGCCTTAGTGTGGAGGAGGTGAACAGAGACGTATCGTGAGTGGTCATCCACGATAACTAGGAAGTAGCGATATCCACCTCGTGCAAGAACAGGGGCAGGGCCCCAGACGTCCATGTGCACTAGGTCCAGTGGTGCCGCTGCGATTGTGGGTGAGGCAGTGTGGGGCTGTTGGCGCAGTTTGCTCTTGGTGCAATCAAGGCACGTGGGAGCGGGTGAGTCAGGTGGTGGAGGAAGTGTGGCTGGCAGGCCGAGAAGAAGTTTCTTGGAGGCCATGTCAGCAAGCGTGCGGAAGTTTGGGTGCCCTAACCGATGATGATAGAGGATGGTCGGGTTGGAGAGGCTGCGACATGTGCATGGTGTGATGGGAGCCTGTGCTTGGGTGGTTGAAACCTGTGGGAGAGGAACGCGTAGCGTGTAGAGGCCGCTGCTATTGAGGGTGAAGCGGGCCAAGACCTTGTTGGTGAGTGGGTCAATGATGTCGCAGTGGTCCTCATTCTCCGAGAAGATGGTGCGTAGCCCTGCTTTCTGAATTTCTGTTTGAGCCACTAGATTGTGGCGTAGTGAAGGCACGCACATGCCAGTGACGGTGCCGGAAGGGAAGGCTGGGCATGGGACTGTGGAGGTGCCCTTGGCTAGGGTGGTGAAGCTGGAGTCAGCTCCCAAGAGAGGGATAGGTGCTGGATAGGGTTTGAAGGAGAGTGTCTCCTTGAGCACAGTGTGAGTGGCCCCACTGTCGAGTGTGAACTCTATGTACTGTGGTGCCTGTGATGAGTCGATGTACTGGGAAGTGGCTTCATTAATCATGGCAGTGCCAGGAAACAACAGGTTGATACGCACATCAACAGGAGCACTGTCACTAGCACTAGCCGAAGAGGGGTCCTGGACCTCAACGAGATTGGCCTTACGAGCGCGCATCCAGTTTGGCGGCTTCTTGTCAACCCCGTGGATGGCATACCACTCGTCGTCTTTCTTCTTGAAGCACGTGGCAAGGGGGTGGTTAGTGCCACCACACACTTGTCCCTTGCGGTTGCCATACTTGACGACGTAGGTGCACGGAGGAAAGCGGTTGCGCTGGAAAGGCGCCGAGGCAAGGGCTGCTGCAACACTTGCTAGGGGCATGGGAGCACGGATGGCGTATGCCTTGGCCTGAGCAGTGGAGTCTTTCTCGGCAGAGAGGAGTGCGGTGGAGACCTTAGCAAAGGTGAGGTCTTCCGCTGAGAGCGTGAGGAGCATCTTCCTCGTCACTTCATATGCCGAGGAGAGACCAACAAGAAGGGCGGCTGCAGGGGCTTGTTCGGGGAAGACTATACCCAGCTCCTTGAGTTCACCATGAATGGTCTGCACCTTGGCGATGTAATCAGCCATTCCTGAGCAGTCCTCAAGGCGGACTTGAAACATGCTGGGGATGAGAATCGCCACTCCGACCGCCGTCTTGTTCATGAACCGATCCTGGAGATACTTCCAGATGGCGTTGGAGGTAGGGTAGTTGTGGAACGTGTTGACAAGTTCGGGAGGGGTGGAGGCAATGAAGACGCTGATGATGGCAGCATCGGCCTTCTCCCACTTCCGGTACTTCTCAACAGCTTCTTCGTACGTCATCACGTCAGCATCACTTGAAGATTCGGTCGGTTCACGGGGAAGAGTGGGCTGTTTCCCCTTGCCACGGTTGAGGAGGACGTCCTTGAGGTCAAGGCCCTGCACGTCACGGCTCAGGAGGTGCTTGTCAACTCCGTAGCTCCACGCCTTGAAGTTGGAGCTAGAGCCATCGGCTTCAAGGCGGAGCGGGGTGATGGGGTTCGCCATGGTGGAAGACGAGAAAGCCATGGTGGAGACCCCTTAACTTCTCGCGCGGAGCGCCGCTCTTAAGTCACCAATAGGAACTTGAGGTTTGGGGTTTCCAAAGGAGATTTTGAAGAACCGGAGGTTTAGGGTTTACGAAGGAGAATTTGACTGAGACGCCAATTTAGTGTCAACTACCTACTAGTCCTATTCCCACACACCCCCCCACACACCACCCTCAGCTTCGCGGCTACGCTGCTGCTCGGCTGCGTTGCTGCACCTGTTCAGCTGCGGGAAAGAGGGGGGATGGGGGTAGGAGTGCAGATGCGGGGCGACGGGCGGCAGCCCGAAGATGACGCTGCGGGGGCGACGGGCGGCGGCCCGACGAGAAGCTGCAGGGCGACGGGCGGCAGCCCGTCGAGGAGAAGAAGTGACGAATTGATGAAAACGAGTGTTAGGTTAGAGCGCCGACGATGCGCTTACCAGAGAAGTTTCCGTCGATGGTGACGGGAAGATTTGGCGGGAGAAATTCCGCCGATGAATGTCGCGAATCAACGGCGACGAGATTGGCGATGGCTTCCCCGAGGTTTGCGGGACAAGTATCCGCAGAGATGAGAGGATCACGATCCGCGTATGCGGTTGAGCTGCTCTGATACCATGTCAGAACTTGAGCTTAGAATCGATACTATAGTAGTGAGCTCAAAGCTCTTTAAGTACATCCGAAATGAGCAAGGTAGGGATGAGGAGGGAATCAGGAGGCAATCCTAGGGAATCAAGGGTAATCCCAAGGCAATCTCCAATTGGTGGGTTGGAGATTGCTTGGAGATTACATTTGGGTTTGGTTGGGATGTGGGTGTACACCCAACCAAACACAAAGTGCAAACTACACTAAACTAGGATATAAAAGTACAAGTACAAAATGTGAGATTGGGGCCTAACACCAACACCGAGTGCAGACGCAAAACAGGGAAGTCAGAGCCAAAGCTCCTCCGAAGCTGGAGACGAGCTGCGCGGATCCAGTCGATCAACACCTCAGTGACCTCACCCTTGCTGCGCAAGGGGAAGACTGTGGTGTAACGCGAGTAGTCGTCAACCACCAGCAGGAAGTAGCGCTCCTGACCCTGGCCACGGACGCGGGCTGGGCCCCACACGTCCATGTGAAGCGTCTGCAACGGGGCCTCTGTCGGAGGAAACTGGGAGGAGTGAGGGGCAGCACGCTGGCGCCCCTCGACACAGGGGACACAGGCAGGGCCAGGGCCCGGAGGGAGGGGAGGGAGGGACCGGGGAAGACCAGACACAAGGACTCGCGAGTCCATGCCTCTGAGCCGAAGCAGAGAGGGGTGGCCAAGGCGGTGGTGCCAGAGGAGGGTCTCGTGAGACAGACGACGACACGAACAGGGGGCAGACTCAGGACCAGACCTGGACGCTGCAGCAAACACCTGACCAGACGAAGGGACCCTACCAGACGAAGTACCTGGAGGAGAAGCAGTGGTCAGTGTGTACAGGCTCGACCCTGGCCGACGTGTAAACGTAGCCAGGTGGCGACCTGTATCCGCCTCCGTGCAGTGGGTCACCCGCTGACGAGCAGGGGTGAACTGGTGGACACCCGCATCCTGAAGGTCAGCACCACTCACCAAGTTCGTCGAGAACGAGGGGAGGTAGAGACCAGTCAGGGTGCCAGAGGGGGCCGCCGGACACGGGAGGACAGTGGAGAAGCGAGACAGGACAGGCCCCCCAGAGGGGTCAGCCACGGACACCGCAACAGGCCGACTCAGCGGTGTGAGAGTGGTGCGGTCCCTAAAGAAGGAGCGAGACGCTCCAGAGTCAAGGGTGAAGGTGTGAGAGGCCGAAGCCGACACAGTACCTGAGAGGGCGGACTCACCAGTACCTGAGAGCACAGACGCACTGGCACCTAGAGCAGCAGCCTCACTAGTACCTGACGCGGCAGTACCAATGCCCGGGTCGGGCGGGAAACACCGGTAACAGTCATCCTCATCACTACCAGTCACAGCATACATAGCAGAGAGAATAGCATCAAAGTCAAGATCATAAATAGCTACACCAGCCCTAGACAGCTCTCCCCAGCGGGGGATCTCAGCGGCCTCCGGAAACTGCTGACGCCAGGCGTCGGTCAGGCGGCCAAAGCAGCGACGGGCTGTGTGGGCGCCTCCACACCTCTCCCCTGCACGGTCACCAGTGCGAAGAACGTAGGGGCAGGGACCAAGCGCACCACCGCGCTGACGCTGCAAGTACCACTCACGGAGCTGCTGAGGGCCGGGGACGGTGCGAGAGCGCTGCTGCTGCTGCGGCTGCTGCTGCTGCTGCTGCTGCTGCTGCTGCTGCTGCTGCTGCTGGCGCTGACCACCCCCAGAGCTGCTCCGCTGGGACGAGCCACTCCGACCCCCGCCTCCACCGCCACCCCCGCCTCCACCGCCACCCCCGTCTCCACCGCCACCTCCCCCACCAGGACCCTCGCTCCCACCGCTCCCACCGCCTCCTCCGCTACCACCTCCGCCGCCACCTCCGCCTCCACCGCCGCCACTAGTACCTCCACTCCCGCCACCACCCCCACCGCCACCCCCACTCCCCCCTCCACCCCCACCGCCTCCTCCACCGCCCCCTCTAGCTCCACCCGCTCCCTTGCCCCCCTTGCCCTTGCCAGAGCGGCGTCTGCCGCTGGGGGCAGACGCCGCGCCGACCGACTCAAAACCAGCGAGGTCGGCCGCAGCGGCAGAGGCGACAGAGGGCAGCAGGGGGGAAGGACCACACCCCTCAAAGATGGGGGTGCGAGGGTCACCCCGAGAGGCCCCTACAGCGACAATACTCTTCTCAGCCGCTAGCAGGGACTCCTCAAGGAGGTCGACAGTGAGAGTGGTGGGACAGACAGAGAGAAACTGGTCCCTAACGACACGAAGGGACTCAGGGAGACGGGTGACGAGAAAGTAGAGAGTGATGTACATGGGAGGAGGGTTCGCAGCGCGGAACTCAGCAGGAAGGGCAGCACGGTAGCGGGTGTCACTAGCGCGGAGGTGGGTAACGAGGTCAGCAACAGTGGGAAAGGAAGCGAGGTCAGGGAAGAGAAACGGTAGCATGAGGCGGCTAAGGGTAGCGGAGGAAGGGGAGGAGTAGCGTGCAACTACAGCGTCGTACAAGGCCTGAGCGGTCTTGCACTGACTAAAGTGGGCACGCTCAGAGGAAGGGAGGTGGCGACGCACAGCAAGACGTGCAGCAGCATCGCGGGTCGCCCACTTGGAGCGAGCAGCAGAGTCAGCATCAGCAGGCGGGGCAGGGACAGCACCAGAGACAAAGTCAAAGAGAGAGACCTCATCTATCGCATCACACAGTAAGTACAGCTGCAGGTCTTCAATCCAGACGGCAAAGTCAATGGCCCTCCCCTCAGCGTCAAAAGTAAGAACATTGGGGGTGGCCATGGCAGCAGCTGAAAGTCTCACCGGGCTAGGAGAGTCGGGTAGGTCAGCAGCAGAGGAACACAGCGCAGGAACAGCAGCACGGCTCCTCAGGTGGCTCGGGCGGCTCGGGCTGCTGGGGCGGCTCGGGCGGCTCGGGCGGCTCGGCTGCTGGGGCGGCTCGGCTGCTGGGGCGGCTCGGGCGGCTCGGGCGGCTCGGCTGCTGGGGCGGCTCGGCTGCTGGGGCGGCTCGGCTGCTGGGAGATGCAGCTGCGGGGCCGTCAGGCGCAGCGGCGGGCCGGCAAGTGCAGTGGCGGGGCCGTCAGGCGAAGCGGCGGGCCGCCGGGTGCAGGGGCGGGCAGGCAGGTGCAGCGGCGGGGCCGGCAGGTGCAGCGGCGGGCCGTCAGGTGAGGCGGCGGGGCCGTCAGGTGAGGTGGCGGGCCAGCAGGCGAGGCGGCGGGCCGTCAGGTGAGGCGGCGGGGCCGTCAGGTGAGGTGGCGGGCCAGTAGGTGAGGCGGCGGGCCGCCAGGTGAGGCGGCGGGGCCGTCAGGTGAGGTGGTGGGCCAGCAGGCGAGGCGGCGGGCCGTCAGGTGATGCGGCGGGCCGGCAGGTGAGGCGGCGGGCCGTCAGGTGAGGCAGCGGGCCGTCAGGTGAGGCGGCGGGCCGGCAGGCACGGCGGCGAGGCCGTTAGGTGAGGCGGCCGGGCCGGCAGATGCGGCGGCGAGGCCGGTAGGGTGCAGCGGCGGGGCCGACAGAGGTGCAGCGGCGGGGCCGGCTGCAGCGACGAGGAGGCCGCGCGGCCGACGTGAGGGCGGCGCGGCGCGGCAGAGCCGAGAGGGCGGTGCGGCGCGGCCGTAAGGCCTGCGCGACGTGGGGCCCGGGCCGCGCGCGCGAAAAAAAAGGAGTCGCGCGCGCGACTCTCGGGGCGCCACAAGGGCAGCGCGACACGCACTAAGGGGGGAGCGCGCCTCGGGGAGAATAGGGCGCGCTCCGGGCAGAAAAAAAAAATCGTGGGTGGGCCAAAAAAAAAACGGTCCTTAAGAGGGACCCGCTCTATACCATGAGAAACTGAATGAACAAGAATGTGTGAACTATGAATGAAGGCAGTACAAATATGAAACCCTAACTGGGTTGTACCCCCTATGGGATACCCCACTACAGCCTACACAATAGTATAAGCTATAGATATGTTCTGACAACATACCCCCCTACTGCCCACTTCGTTTTTGTTGAAGGTGCAACTCCCCCCTGCCCGCAATCTCGTTTTTGCATGCATTTGTGGCATTCACTCGCCATAGGAGGAGTATTCTGTGAGTTGTTTGAACTGTTTTTGCTGCCCCTTCAGATTCGGGCTGGTTTAGGTTTCTCCTCCCCACGCGAGCAAGGGCCAAGGCACCCACATTCGTTCAAGGGGACCAAGCAGGCCAGAAAGCACACGAAATGCCATGTGAGTGGGCTGGGCTCACAATCGCTCACCTAACTCCCACTCCCGTTTTTCAGGCCTCGATTCTTATCATCCGCCACTCTATCTCAACTCAACATCCGAGCCTCTCTTCTAGATCGCCCTCCGCCATGGGGCATGGCATCACCATTTCGTAAGCCTGCTTTCTTAGTTGGAGTCACGCTATCGTAGTTTCATTTTTCGTGATTTCATTTGCTTTTTTTTTTTTTTTTTTTTTTTCAAATCTCGTTTCAATCTCAAGCCATTCTACTCAAGAGCGCAGCCTCTCTTTTGGATTGCCGTCCGCCATGGGCCATGGCATTAGTATTTCGTAAGCCCGCTTTCTTACTCACGCTATCTTCAGTCTTGTTTCCCGTAATTTCGTTTTCTTCGTAGATTCCCTCTTCTTAGCTCCGTTTGTTCCGATTTCTGCTTGTCCTTGTTCCTGCTGACGTGTGCATGGTCATGGCAGGCACGCTTCAGCCAGCACAAGCTCGTCATCTGCCGTTCCAGGAGCCAGCAGCAATGCGGCATTCCACATCCAAAATCTGCCACCAAACATGGCGAATTCCGTTTAGCTCCGCTTTGGGGCGCCGATGCCACGCCGCTGTCACGCCGATTGCCATGCCGCTGACACGCCAACGACAACAACGGCACTGCTCATGGCGCTCTGGGTGCGCGTGGCGCGGCCCTGGCGGACAGCAGAGGCGCATGGCGCGGCTCTGGCGGATAGCAGAGCCGGTGCCAGTGCAGCCTCCATGCGCCTCCAGGCGCTCAAATCACAACGTGTCTCCAGGTACAAGAAAAAGACTAAACACAACTGAAACATGAGAGCATGACAAAAACAAAGAAGCATGTATATAAAAAACAATAAGATCCAATATTGATATTATTGGGAAAACAATTCGCCCTTTCCCCAAACCACTTATATCCTGCCTGATGCTTCGTCATCCCCTGCTAGGTGCCTTGAGACAATGAAAGGAGTGGAGTTTTTCAATTGAAAGGAAAGAAACATCAAATTCTGTTTTCCCATATTATTATTACGTGCCCCATTCATTTCCCCACCGAACTTACCCTGCCCATTCTCTCTCCCCCCTCCTCTTACTCTGAACCCGAAACCCTACAACCAGGCTACCCCTTCCAGCATGAGCCACTGCAGCACGTGGTGTTGATGGCGCATGGGGTGGGTCGGCCACCCCATGGACGCCGGCTCAGCCCTCCACACGGGCAGCTCAGCCCTCCACGCGGGCAGCTCAGCCCTCCACGCGGGCGGCTCAGCCCTCCACGTGGGCGGCTCAGCCCTCCACGCGGGCAGCTCAGCCTTCCACGGGGGCGGCTCAGCCCTCCACGCGCCGCTGTCGAGCACCTCGCCTCCTCGCCTCGCCGCCCCATGGTGAGAGAAGAACGGAAACAACGGCTCAAGAAACAACCAAAACAAGAACTAAGAACAGAAACAAGAACATACAAGAACTAAACATAGTATCATTCATATGATACCCTCAACCCCTCTTGAGACATGTTACCCATCCCCTTGTCTCTCCCCTCTGTTTTGAGTCATGTGACCCATCCCCTCCTCTCTCTCCTTTGTTTTTAGTCATGTTACCCACCCCCTCAACTCCCCTCCCCTTCCCTCCCTCCCCCTGTTTCAGCAGCTGCCAGAGCAGCGCGTGGTGTGACGGATGGTGCAGCACGGAGTGGGGGTGCAGGGCATAATTTTGTGAGGTGTTTCACTCACCCCCTCCCCTCTGTCATCCCCTTTCCAGCAGGTGCCAGTGCTGTGCATGTTGTTTTGCAGTGTGTCACACACCTACTCCTCTCTGTCCTCCCCTTTCCAGCAGGTACCAGTGCTGCGCATGTTTTGCGGTGTGTCACACACCTCCTCCTCTCTGTCCTCCCCTTTCCAGTAGGTGCCATTGCTGCGCATGTTGATTTGCAGTGTGTCACTCACCCTCTCTTCTCTTTCCTCCCCTTTCCAGCAGGTGCCAGTGCTGCGCATGTTGATTTAAGGTGTGTCACTCATCCCCTCTTCTCTTTCCTCCCCTTTCCAGCAGGTGCGAGTGCAGGGCATAATGTTCCGAGGTGTCTCACTCACCCCCTCCCATCTGTCCTCCCCTTTCCAGCAGGTGGCAGTGCAGGGCATAATATTTTGAGATGTGTCACTCATCCCCTCCTCTCCTTCCTCCCCATATTTCCAGTTTGTTTGTTTTAGTTTGATTGCTTGCTTGTTCATGTTCATGTGTGCATTCTTTGCTTAAGGGGCAGTAAGGGGGCATGGGGAATGTTGAGACATCCAGGCCACCCTCTCCCCTCCCCTTTCTGCCAGGTACCAGTGCAGCGCTTGCCTATTTGAGCATGTCTCACCCACCCCCTCCCCTCTTTCCCCACTTCCCCCCTTCTGCCAGGTGCCTTCCCATGCCCTGCATGGTGCCTTCTCATGCCCTGCCCGGTAAATTCTCATGCCCTGCATGGTGCCTTGGCATGCCCTGCCAGGTGCATTCGCATTCCCTGCATGGTGCCTTCTCATTTCCTGCCAGGTAAGGGGGTAAGGGGGTTTAGGGTGCTCCCCCCGCTCACTTGCCCTGCCCCCCCCGCTCACTTGCTCTGCTCCCCCACCCCAACTCCTCCCCTGCCCTTGTGCAGGTGCCAGTTTCTCCTGTCGCCAAGATGAAGATACTTTGCACAGGGAGCAGATGCGTTGCCAGCTGCTTGTGTGCCCGTCCCTGATCATCCATGCGCGGGACATGAGAGAGGACAAGGGAGAGAAACAGAAGCAGGAGGGAGCGCAGCGCCATGCCATGCTGCATGCCCCACCAAACCAGCCGCATGTGCGTTGTGAGTCGCCTCAGAGCATGCACTGCACACCTTGCCATATCCCTCACACCTGCCATCCCACCATGCCCTCACACCTCCTGCCATCCCCTCACTTGGTCTGCTCCCCCCGCTCACTTGCTCCGCTCCCCCTCTCCCCCACCCCAACTCCCCCCCTCCCCTTGCGCAGGTGCCAGCTTCTCCTGTCGCCAAGATGAAGACACTTGGCTTGCGATGTGCAGAGTGGTAGGAGGGATGAATCTGATCACGTTAAGAACATAAATGTATGTGCCTGTTGTTATACATGCAGTGGGAGGGGGGGGGGGGGGGAGTGCAGGTTTGGTTTGGGCCAGGTTTGGGATATGAAAGATTGGCAGAAACGGAAACAGGGAGTAGATGTGTTGCCACCTGCTTGTGTTCAGCCATGCGCAGGGCAGGACATGAGGGAGAAGAAGAGAGAGAAACAGACTCATAAGGAGGGAGCGCATATGCCATTTTCTCCTGTCGACAACATGAGGCTATTTGCTACGACGCGTAGAGTGATAGATGACTTATAGATTTGATGACCTAGCGAATATGTGCTTGTTATTATATACGCAGGCGGGCAGAGAAAGCGGGGAGGGGTGAGGGAAAAGGGAGGGGAGTGGGGAGCAGAAGCAGAACAGAAGAGGGAGTGGTGGATGAGCTCCTGGCTCTCTGTGCTGTGCGCCCCTCCCTGGTTGGCCATGTCATGTCATGCCATGCCATGCCATGCCATACCATGCCATGCCATACCATTCCCGGGAGGGATATGATAGATAGGAAGCACAAAGTAGAAGCAGGAGCAGGAATGTGATATGACAGGGAGCAGATATGCATGGGCCATGCCCAGGGATTTCTAGGGTGGTTCGAGGGGGGCTGTGAGGGGCTGTGAGGAGAATTAGGGGGTAGGGGGGCCTTAGGGGGGCCTTGGGGGGGCTGTGGAGGGGTTTTTTCAGGATTTTATGGGGGTTTTCCCCTCTCTTGTACCCCATCTCTGCTTATTAATCAATCACAAACAAGTTTTCTGCCATCACCCTTCCGATTACGCTCATGTTGTCGCCTTTCCGCCTGAGGGAGGGGGAGGGGAGTAAGGGGGGAAGGGAGAGGAGGGCAGAAGGGAGAGCAAGGGGGAATGAGAGAGAGGATATGCGCTGCTTGTTTTGATTTGCACAGTGAAGGAGAGTGTGAGAAGGAGAGTGAGAGAAGGAGGGTGTGAGAAGGAGAGTGTGAGAAGGAGTGCCATACAGTGAAGTACTCGGATATCTTGGGCGCTGCAAAGCAGAAGCGTTGCAAGGAATGTGATCCAGATGATCCAGGTGGTTCGGGGCCCTCCTCCTGAAATACGTATGTCAAGGTGTTGACCAGAGTGGCAGGACTGTCGAAAGTGGTCCCTCTGGTCGACTGGCAGGAGAGCTCGAACGGCACGCTATGCGATAGCATCTCGCTCCGTCCACTTTCTGTAGGCAACAGTGCCCGCCAGGTACCGCCTCTGCATGTCCTCGCCAGCGTCATCAGGAGGCTCCGTAGGAGTCGGAGAGGCCGGAAGTGACCCCGACGTGTACTCGAGTAGGGAGAGGCCATCTCTAATGTAACGTCGGAGATGCAAGCGTAGGCACATAAGCTAGAACCCTAACCTGTACGGGCGTCCATTGGCGTCAACCGCTAAGGCCGGCAGCTTTGCCATGAAGGGCAGTGTAGTGGCTAGGGCAGTGCGTATGCAACTAGAGTAGCGCGCTCGCAGCTAAGGCAGCCCGCGGGCAGCAAGGCATGCGAGGCGCAGCAGGTCGGGTGGGGCGCGGGCAGCGCAGGCGTGTGGGCTGCAGGGCAGCGCGGGCAGGGAAGCGCGCGGGCTGCAGGGTAGGGCGGCACACGGGCTGCAGGGCAGGGCGGCGTGCAGGCTGCAGGGCAGGGCCGCGCACAGGCTTCAGGGCAGGGCGGCGCGCGGGCTGCAAGGCAGGGCAGCGTGCAGGCTGCAGGGCAAGGCGGCGCGCGTGCAGAGCAGGGCGCTAGCAGGGCAACGTGCGGGTCGCGCGCTGAGCAGCAAGCGGGCAGCGCGCAGGGTAGGGCAGAGCGCGTGGGGCAAAGCAGGCAGGGCAGCGTGGGGGATGCTGTCCGGGCAGGGCAGGAACGAACGATTAGGGCAGTACGGGCTCTTCGAAGCTAGCGGTGGGCCCTAACGGAGCGGTCCTATGGAGGGACCTGCTCTGAATACTATGTCAGAAATAACGTGTAGGAATGATCGAGTAAGAGCATGCGATGAGTACAATTACTAGATCTAACCCTTAAGTGTTGTACTCAGTAGAGGCTACCCCATTACAACCTACAGACATACAAACACATGTGACACCTTGGCCTTCCAGCCGACGCGCGTGACTGGCAGTTTTACCACCCAGCCACCTTTAACTAGTCGATCTTCTACTACCGTCTCTACCCCCACCGCAGCTGCCCTGTGCCCTCCTCCGTCTCTTCCTGGTTCCAGGTCCCCCCCAGGTAGACCCCCCCCTCCCCCCTCGTCCTGCTCCTTGAGGTGTGTCTCACGCCACCCCACTCCCCTCGGTTGTGCCTTTGGAGGTCTCCTCAGACTCCTCTGGCCTGGCTTAGGGGGGTGACAATGCCGCTAACGATACAGCGGCTTCTCGCTACCTGCCGCGCTTGGAGACACCTTCTGGTTTTCCACCTCAGCCATCTCCGCCCCCCATTTCGCCACCTCCGCTGCAGCCTTTCGCTGTGGAATCCGGGGGCCCTGGTGCTGTTGGGAGTGGAGACTCTGGAGGTGTGGGTTTTGTGGGTGCTGGTTCTGTGGGTGCTGCCTCAAGGGGTCTAAGGGTCCTCGCGTTGGTGGGGTTGAGGGTGTTGCTGCTAGAGGTTCTGGGGGTGCTAATTCTGGAGGTGAATCTAAAATGACAGTTAGAGTGAATATAGAATGAGAGAGGTGAATATATCAGAGAATTATAGCATTTCGAATCAAATTAAGCTACTAACTGTCCTAACTAGCCATGTACCAAAAAAAAAAGGAAATGGTTGACCAACCTTGAACATTCAACTCAAAGCCCTTGCAACCCTCATTGCCAATCACACCTGATTGACTAAATTGTGTATATGGCTAAGATAGCAAGTGATGTGAGTTGTGATAGTAGTGTGGGTAGAATAGCGAATATCAAAGATGTGCCTCAAAGTCCTTGTAAAACAAATGAAAACGTAGGCAGGATATAACGGGGACCCTAAATAGGCAGTGACCTCGGAAATCAAAGTTTCACACATGTTGCGCGCGAAGTCTGAAAACGACACGATATAGCTGTTGGTTAGATGGCACAGGTCCAAAACTTTCTGTTTGAAAGTTGGAATTGTTCGACACGCAACGAAACTCAGTAAAGAAAAATCTCCTACACCAACGAAGCAACACAACGAAGGTGTAGACGACAAGCACGTCCGGAAAAAGCCAGTCAAGATGGTTGAGGCTTACAACGAGAAGGGATGCGACGACGAGTATGATATGAAAGAAGAATGCCCCAGAGCAGTAAGAAAACACCTTTAGATAAGATTTGAATGGAAACGGAGCCTTGAGGTGGATAAAACAAAAGGACCAGGCGGGTATTGAACCCGCTGATCAAACATTGATTGGAAGGTTTGTGCTACTGGTCCTGACGGCGATGGTGTTTAGTTGTATGCTATGCGTTGTTGTGCAAATCAGCCATTGAGCGTTTCCCTCGTTTGATCGGTAGCCACGGCCATACAATCGCACATGGGTCGCGGAAAGCGCGAGGCGGAGGGCAATCGGAGCGGTAATGGAGGTCGGGGGAAATCGAAGCGGCACAAGTCGCGATACCTGAACGCTGTGAGCCTTTAACCTTATGTCGCGACGCATTAGTCAACATAAACCGGCAGGCGTGTACCAATGTTTTTCTTGGCTGACAGACGAATAACGACGATAATCAGCGACAATTCTGCAGGCGCGTTCAGTCGCGTTTCGGTCGCGAGTCGCGGCAGCATCCGTTGCGCGTCGCCGCTGCTATGATCTTGGCGGCGTCGCCGCTGTGATCTCCGCGGCGGCGTGCGCTCACCAGCCCGATCCGCCCCACTTCCCGCCCTTCCTCTTCAACCCCTTCCCCCCCTTTCCTTTCGTGCCCTCTCCTCCCGCTCGCGCACACACCTCCGTCTTCCCTCCCCCCTTCTCTTCTCCTCCTCCCATCGTGTGCTCCCACGGCGCCGCCTCTCCCGTCTGGTCCTGAGATCACCTTGATCACTTAGGTTTACACAGAGCAGAATTTTCCGCTGTCGCCTCTCCCCTCTGGTCCTGATATCGCTTTGAACACTTGGTTTTACACAGAGCGGATTTTCCCGCCGTCGCCTCTCTCCTCTGGTCCTCACCCGTCCGGCCCGTGTCGCCCGCTGTCCCCCTTCCCCTCCCCCCACCCCTGCTGTCCCCCTTCCCCTCCCCCCACCCCCGCCGTCTCTCTTCCCTCCCACATCCTGGCCCACGAATCTCCGTTGCCATGCAACCAAAACCAGAAACTCTTGGTTGTTGCTCGCTCTCTCCCATGCACCCAAAACCCGAAACCCTTTGTTGTTGCTCGCTCTCTCCCATGCACCCAAAACCCCAACCTCGATCTCCTCTTTCGAAGTGGCGGCGGGCAGCAGCAGGCAGGGAGCGAGAGTGCAGGTGAAGGATCGATTGTTTCTTCCTTTGCTCCTTCACCCTAAACCCTATGATCCAGAATGGGGGGAAGGCGGCGCCCAGAATGTATGGCAGCAAGGGGGCTGGCAGGGGGAGGGATTGGAGGTGGTTTGCAACCGTTTCTTACTTCTGCTCCCCCCCCTTCTGCTCCTCTCCTCCTCTCCCTTCTGTGCCCCCCCCTGCTGTTCCTCCTCACCCTTCTCCCCTCCCCCATTTCTCCTCCTCCCCCTTCTCCTCCTCCCCATTCTTCTCCTCCCCCCTCTGCTCCTCCGTCTTCTGCTCCTCCCCCCTCTGCTCCTTCTGCTCCGCCCCTCCCCCTCGTGCCCCTCCCCCTTCTGCTCCTCCCTCTCGTGCCCCACAGAGCGGGGGGGGAGCGGGCCCCATCGCGAATGGCAACAGGGGGTGGTTGGTGTGGAGTGTGACCAGCAGGGAGAGAGAGTGCGGGCTTGTTGTTGTTGGAGTCGAAACAAAGTAAATTGTTCCTTTGATCCTCCTCCCCTCTTCGGCGCCTCCCTCTCGTGCGCCTCAGAGTGGAGGGGGAGCGGGCCCTATCACGAATGGCAACAGGGGGTGGCTGGTGTCGAGTGTGACCGGCAGGGAGAGAGAGTGCGGGCGGGAGATTGTGAACGTGCTCGATGAGGTGAGGCACGAGCACACAGTGAGGGAGAGGAGGAGGGGGGGGGGGGGGGGGGCTGGTAAGAGGTGGTCAGGAGATCAGCTTGTGAGGTGACATGCACAGGGGATCAGGTGAGGCGGCAAGGAGGTGAGTGGGGCGCACAGGCAAACGATAGAACCTGGAGGGTAGGTAGATAGATGACTGGGCAAGCATTGGGGAAGGTGGCTGTGGAGGGCCTATCTGACTGAACTGTTTTTGCCTTTCTTCCTTCCATCTCCCCTGCTTGCCCCACACGCCGTTGTGCGGCGGCAAGCTGGTGCCCGTGAAGGCGCGGGCTGAGGGGGAGGCAAGCACTGGGGAAGGTGGCTGGGGAGGGCTTATCTGACTGAGCTGATGTTGCTTAATCCCTGTTCGCCCCACACACAGTGGTGTGACAAGCTGGAGGCTGGCAAGGCGCAGGGGGAGGGGGAGGGGGAGGCACGGACTGGGGAAGGTGCATCTGCAGGGAAGGCGAAGGGGGGTTCGTCCATCGATGCGCTGCTGGCGAATGAAGTGGCAGCACTCAAGAAACAGGTGCGTGCGTGTGGAGAGGGGGTTGAGGAAACAGGTGTGTGTGTTTTGCAGCGGCTCACAGGTGCGTGGGATGGGTAGGTGGGTGCCTTTTCCCTCCTTTCCCCTTGTTGTTCCTTCACCCTCCCCTTATCTCCCTCCCACTCCCTCCCCTCGTATCCCTCCCTCTCCCTGTGTCCCCCAGGCTCGATTGCAATCGTGACCTCAGGCTACCAGGTGCCCCTGTTTTGTTCCCCTTGTGCATCCTCGCCTCCTTGTTCCCTCCTTTCTCTTCTCCCTCCCTTCCTTGTGCATGCCCCTCAGCCACGGTTCATGAGTGTGTAGTCTGGGTGCAAGGCGCTGCTGTTCGCATAAATGCCCAGCACAAAGACCCATCACTTCCCTCTCTCGCAATCCTCTTTTCCCTCCCTCTTCCTCCCCTTGCCCCTCGTCTTGTCCCTCCCCTTGTCCTGAACGCTCTCACCTGGTGACTTTTGAGTCGACTCAAAAGCCACCTGACTGAACGCTCTCACCTGGTCTCACTTTGGGGTGTGGAGTCTCGCTGGCTGCAAGGCGCTGCTGTTTGGACTCTCGCTGGCTGCAAGGCGCTGCTGTTTGCGAGAATGCTAAGTGGAAACCCTTATCGCTCCTCCTCTCTCTCCCATCGTCTTTCTCCCTCCCCTTGCCCCTACCGTTTGCCCTCCCCTCGCCCCTCCTGTTCGCCCTCCTCTTGACATCCCTCAGCCTCGGTTTGTGAGTGTGGAGTCTGGGTGCAAGGCACTGCTGTTTGAGGAAAAACGTTTTGTTTTTCCTTTGTCCCTCACCTGCTCTGCTGCACCACTCACCTGCTCTGCCGCACCACTCACCTGCTCTGCTGCACCACTCACCTGCTCTGCCGCACCACTCACCTGCTCTGCTGCACCACTCACCTGCTCTGCCGCACCACTCACCTGCTCTGCCGCACCACTCACCTGCTCTGCCGCACCACTCACCTGCTCTGCCGCACCACTCACCTGCTCTGCTGCACCACTCACCTGCTCTGCTGCACCACTCACCTGCTCTGCCGCACCACTCACCTGCTCTGCCGCACCACTCACCTGCTCTGCTGCACCACTCACCTGCTCTGCTGCACCTCTCACCTGCTCTGCTGCACCACTCACCTGCTCTGCCGCACCACTCACCTGCTCTGCCGCACCACTCACCAGCTGCCGGGGGAACCTGGCCACCTTGCTGCCCACCCACATAGTTCTGACGCATGGACCGTGTACGAAGCAATATAGATATGTGACCGAAGTGTCAGGGTGTAAACACATAGATGTATAAACATAAATATGTATTTAGATAGATATATGTATGCATGTATATACATACACTCATACACTCAATGCAGACACACGCCATCACACACGCGTTCGCATGAGCCCATGCTTCATACACTTGATGCATGACCGAGACACTCAGAGCTTCATACCAGACTTCGCATGGTCGTACTAAGCAAGCACCTGAGAGACATTGGAGAGACACCTGGGATGGGCACCTGAGAGGGGAACCTGAGAGACACCTGAGAGGGGCAGCTGAAAGGGACAGCTGAGAGAAGCCTGAGAGGGACCCCCTGAGAAAATACCTGAGAGGGGCGCCTGAGAGACACCTGAGATGGGCGCCTGAGAAACACCTGAGTGGGGCACCTGAAAGGGGCACCCGAGATGGACACCTGAGATGGGCACCTGAGAGACACCTGAGAGGGTAACCTGAGAGTCACTTGAGAGGGGCGTCTGAGAGACACCTGAGAGGGACTCTCGGCCACCGGCGGTTGCTTTGGCTACCGTAGGGTTACCCTACGTAACGTTTAAACGCTGCTTTGCATTGCCTACGCCGGGGTAGAGTAACGACGTCAGTATCGTTTGCTATCTGGACCGTGAGGGCAGGTGAATGCGACGGTGACCAACACGGTCTGCGACAGAATGCGAAGGATACCTGGGCAGTGTACGACTGCATGCAACGGATACCTGGACGGTATGTGACTGAATGCTGAGCACGCGACCGCCCCCGTGCAGGGCGACGGAGAGAGACGACGTCATGACAACCGCATGGGAAAACGTCATCGTGAGCGGCAGAATTGCAGAAAAACACATAGGTCATTATTTTTGTGTCAAAGGTTGGTGACATCCGTTGTAGTCTAGTCGGTTAGGATACTCGGCTCTCACCCGAGAGACCCGGGAGACAAGTAGGGTCCGCGTCACGCGCTGTGGACGGAGAGCGCGCGCAGCGCGGGGAGGGACTAGGGACGGAAGGAACGCGGCGATAGAGCGGAAAGCTGAGGGAAACTATCGCGATACCCGCCTGGTCCGTTTTTACGCGATGTGGGCGGAGAGCGCGCGCAGCGGCTCTGCGTCCTCCATGATGCTTGACAAGAGAGCTCAGTACACAACAAATAGCATAAATCACGTCGTTGTCAAATACGATATAACACAACAAATTGCTTATGTCACAGGACCAGTAGCATAACCTTCTCTATCAAACACAAATGTGCAACACCTCGTGGGTTCGATTCCCGCCTGGTCCTTTTCATGATGTTAATTGTGCTCAGGAAAGTGCCTCACCCGGCCAAAAACAGTTGAGCGTTCTCTTTTTACAGTACATTCAACTCAGCTCTCAGTTGTCAGCTGAGCATCAACTCCCTTATCCTGCAGCACCCCTACACTGTCACCGCTCACCAAGGCACTTTCACCATCTTGCAATCCATCTAAACCATCTACACCGCTTTCAACCGCTTGTGCACGTAACACAACAGGCGGGCTTATAATGTCATCACGGCTCTGAACGAGGCAGAGCTCCAGGCGATTGGGAGTGGGGGGAGTGGGAGAGGACTCGGTGCCGTCCAGAGGTGGAGAGCGGTGCTGCAAGGTTCGTGCGAGCACAGCCTGTAGGGAGAAAGAATGGGAGGAGAGGAGCAATCAGGTCAGAAAGGTTGCAATGCCACGGGTTGCTAATGCCAACTCTGCCTGCTCTGCCGCACCACTCACCTGCTCTGCTGCACCACTCACCTGCTCTGCCGCACCACTCACCTGCTCTGTCGCACCACTCACCTGCTCTGCCGCACCACTCACCTGCTCTGCCGCACCACTCACCTGCTCTGCTGCACCACTCACCTGCTCTGCTGCACCACTCACCTGCTCTGTCGCACCACTCACCTGCTCTGCTGCACCACTCACCTGCTCTGCCGCACCACTCACCTGCTCTGCCGCACCACTCACCTGCTCTGCTGCACCACTCACCTGCTCTGCCGCACCACTCACCTGCTCTGCTGCACCACTCACCTGCTCTGCTGCACCACTCACCTGCTCTGCTGCACCACTCACCTGCTCTGCTGCACCACTCACCTGCTCTGCCGCACCACTCACCTGCTCTGCCGCACCACTCACCTGCTCAGCCGCACCACTCACCTGCTCTGCCGCACCCCGCACCACTCACCTGCTCTGCCGCACCACTCACCTGCTCTGCCGCACCGCTCACCTGCTCTGCTGCACCACTCACCTGCTCTGCTGCACCACTCACCTGCTCTGCCGCACCACTCACCTGCTCTGCTGCACCACTCACCTGCTCTGCCGCACCACTCACCTGCTCTGCCGCACCACTCACCTGCTCTGCCGCACCACTCACCTGCTCTGCCGCACCCTGCACCACTCACCTGCTCTGCCGCACCACTCACCTGCTCTGCCGCACCCTGCACCACTCACCTGCTCTGCCGCACCACTCACCTGCTCTGCCGCACCACTCACCTGCTCTGCCGCACCACTCACCTGCTCTGCCGCACCGCTCACCTGCTCTTCCGCACCGCTCACCTGCTCTGCCGCACCACTCACCTGCTCTGCCGCACCACTCACCTGCTCTGCCGCACCACTCACCTGCTCTGCCGCACCACTCACCTGCTCTGCCGCACCACTCACCTGCTCTGCCGCACCCCTCACCTGCTCTGCCGCACCGCTCACCTGCTCTGCCGCACCGCTCACCTGCTCTGCCGCACCGCTCACCTGCTCTGCCGCACCACTCACCTGCTCTGCCGCACCGCTCACCTGCTCTGCCGCACCGCTCACCTGCTCTGCCGCACCGCTCACCTGCTCTGCCGCACCGCTCACCTGCTCTGCCGCACCGCTCACCTGCTCTGCCGCACCGCTCACCTGCTCTGCCGCACCGCTCACCTGCTCTGCCGCACCGCTCACCTGCTCTGCCGCACCGCTCACCTGCTCTGCCGCACCGCTCACCTGCTCTGCCGCACCGCTCACCTGCTCTGCCGCACCGCTCACCTGCTCTGCCGCACCGCTCACCTGCTCTGCCGCACCGCTCACCTGCTCTGCCGCACCGCTCACCTGCTCTGCCGCACCGCTCACCTGCTCTGCCGCACCGCTCACCTGCTCTGCCGCACCGCTCACCTGCTCTGCCGCACCGCTCACCTGCTCTGCCGCACCGCTCACCTGCTCTGCCGCACCGCTCACCTGCTCTGCCGCACCGCTCACCTGCTCTGCCGCACCGCTCACCTGCTCTGCCGCACCGCTCACCTGCTCTGCCGCACCGCTCACCTGCTCTGCCGCACCGCTCACCTGCTCTGCCGCACCGCTCACCTGCTCTGCCGCACCGCTCACCTGCTCTGCCGCACCGCTCACCTGCTCTGCCGCACCGCTCACCTGCTCTGCCGCACCGCTCACCTGCTCTGCCGCACCGCTCACCTGCTCTGCCGCACCGCTCACCTGCTCTGCCGCACCGCTCACCTGCTCTGCCGCACCGCTCACCTGCTCTGCCGCACCGCTCACCTGCTCTGCCGCACCGCTCACCTGCTCTGCCGCACCGCTCACCTGCTCTGCCGCACCGCTCACCTGCTCTGCCGCACCGCTCACCTGCTCTGCCGCACCGCTCACCTGCTCTGCCGCACCGCTCACCTGCTCTGCCGCACCGCTCACCTGCTCTGCCGCACCGCTCACCTGCTCTGCCGCACCGCTCACCTGCTCTGCCGCACTGCTGACCTGCTCTGCCGCACCGCTGACCTGCTCTGCCGCACCGCTCACCTGCTCTGCCGCACCGCTCACCTGCTCTGCCGCACCGCTCACCTGCTCTGCCGAAACACTCACCTGCTCTGCCGCACCGCTCACCTGCTCTGCCGCACCGCTCACCTGCTCTGCCGCACCGCTCACCTGCTCTGCCGCACCGCTCACCTGCTCTGCCGCACCACCCACCTGCTCTGCCGCACCGCTCACCTGCTCTGCCGCACCACTCACCTGCTCTGCCGCACCACTCACCTGCTCTGCCGCACCACTCACCTGCTCTGCTGCACCACTCACCTGCTCTGCCGCACCACTCACCTGCTCTGCCGCACCACTCACCTGCTCTGCCGCACCACTCACCTGCTCTGCCGCACCACTCACCTGCTCTGCCGCACCACTCACCTGCTCTGCTGCACCACTCACCTGCTCTGCTGCACCACTCACCTGCTCTGCCGCACCACTCACCTGCTCTGCCGCACCACTCACCTGCTCTGCCGCACCCCGCACCACTCACCTGCTCTGCCGCACCACTCACCTGCTCTGCCGCACCCCGCACCACTCACCTGCTCTGCCGCACCACTCACCTGCTCTGCCGCACCACTCACCTGCTCTGCCGCACCACTCACCTGCTCTGCCGCACCACTCACCTGCTCTGCCGCACCACTCACCTGCTCTGCCGCACCACTCACCTGCTCTGCCGCACCACTCACCTGCTCTGCCGCACCACTCACCTGCTCTGCCGCACCACTCACCTGCTCTGCCGCACCACTCACCTGCTCTGCCGCACCACTCACCTGCTCTGCCGCACCACTCACCTGCTCTGCCGCACCACTCACCTGCTCTGCCGCACCACTCACCTGCTCTGCCGCACCACTCACCTGCTCTGCCGCACCACTCACCTGCTCTGCCGCACCACTCACCTGCTCTGCCGCACCACTCACCTGCTCTGCCGCACCACTCACCTGCTCTGCCGCACCACTCACCTGCTCTGCCGCACCACTCACCTGCTCTGCCGCACCACTCACCTGCTCTGCCGCACCACTCACCTGCTCTGCCGCACCACTCACCTGCTCTGCCGCACCACTCACCTGCTCTGCCGCACCACTCACCTGCTCTGCCGCACCACTCACCTGCTCTGCCGCACCACTCACCTGCTCTGCCGCACCACTCACCTGCTCTGCCGCACCACTCACCTGCTCTGCCGCACCACTCACCTGCCCTGCCGCACCACTCACCTGCTCTGCCGCACCACTCACCTGCTCTGCCGCACCACTCACCTGCTCTGCCGCACCACTCACCTGCTCTGCCGGACCACTCACCTGCTCTGCCGCACCACTCACCTGCTCTGCCGCACCACTCACCTGCTCTGCTGCACCACTCACCTGCTCTGCCGCACCACTCACCTGCTCTGCTGCACCACTCACCTGCACCACTCACCTGCACTGCCGCACCACTCACCAGCTCTGCCGCACCACTCACCTGCTCTGCCGCACCACTCACCTGCTCTGCTGCACCACTCACCTGCTCTGCTGCACCACTCACCTGCTCTGCCGCACCACTCACCTGCTCTGCTGCACCACTCACCTGCTCTGCTGCACCACTCACCTGCTCTGCTGCACCACTCACCTGCTCTGCCGCACCACTCACCTGCTCTGCCGCACCACTCACCTGCTCTGCCGCACCACTCACCTGCTCTGCCGCACCACTCACCTGCTCTGCTGCACCACTCACCTGCTCTGCCGCACCACTCACCTGCTCTGCCGCACCACTCACCTGCTCTGCCGCACCACTCACCTGCTCTGCTGCACCACTCACCTGCTCTGCTGCACCACTCACCTGCTCTGCCGCACCACTCACCTGCTCTGCTGCACCACTCACCTGCTCTGCTGCACCACTCACCTGCTCTGCTGCACCACTCACCTGCTCTGCCGCACCACTCACCTGCTCTGCCGCACCACTCACCTGCTCTGCCGCACCACTCACCTGCTCTGCTGCACCACTCACCTGCTCTGCCGCACCACTCACCTGCTCTGCCGCACCACTCACCTGCTCTGCCGCACCACTCACCTGCTCTGCCGCACCACTCACCTGCTCTGCCGCACCACTCACCTGCTCTGCCGCACCACTCACCTGCTCTGCCGCACCACTCACCTGCTCTGCCGCACCACTCACCTGCTCTGCCGCACCACTCACCTGCTCTGCCGCACCACTCACCTGCTCTGCCGCACCACTCATCTGCTCTGCCGCACCACTCACCTGCTCTGCTGCACCACTCACCTGCTCTGCCGCACCACTCACCTGCACTGCCGCACCACTCACCTGCTCTGCCGCACCACTCACCTGCTCTGCCGCACCACTCACCTGCTCTGCCGCACCACTCACCTGCTCTGCCGCACCACTCACCTGCTCTGCCGCACCACTCACCTGCTCTGCTGCACCACTCACCTGCTCTGCCGCACCACTCACCTGCTCTGCTGCACCACTCACCTGCTCTGCTGCACCACTCACCTGCTCTGCTGCACCACTCACCTGCTCTGCTGCACCACTCACCTGCTCTGTTGCACCACTCACCTGCTCTGCTGCACCACTCACCTGCTCTGCTGCACCACTCACCTGCTCTGCTGCACCACTTACCTGCTCTGCTGCACCACTCACCTGCTCTGCTGCACCACTCACCTGCTCTGCCGCACCACTCACCTGCTCTGCTGCACCACTCACCTGCTCTGCCGCACCACTCACCTGCTCTGCTGCACCACTCACCTGCTCTGCCGCACCACTCACCTGCTCTGCCGCACCACTCACCTGCTCTGTTGCACCACTCACCTGCTCTGTTGCACCACTCACCTGCTCTGCCGCACCACTCACCTGCTCTGCCGCACCACTCACCTGCTCTGCTGCACCACTCACCTGCTCTGCTGCACCACTCACCTGCTCTGCTGCACCACTCACCTGCTCTGCTGCACCACTCACCTGCTCTGCTGCACCACTCACCTGCTCTGCTGCACCACTCACCTGCTCTGCTGCACCACTCACCTGCTCTGCTGCACCACTCACCTGCTCTCGGGCATCTCTGCACCCCCTAAACCTCCTTAACAACTGAGGCTCAACACCCTTTCTCTTCCTTGCACCTCCATCACTCCCTCTATGTCGCTCGCTGCCCTTCGTGTCTCTCTCTTTCTATCCCAGCCCAATGGTGGAAGTGAAGCTTGTCCCGGTCAGCATCCAACCAATCAATCTGTTGGCGTAACCACGGTGCTGAATGGCGAAAATCGGTCACACTTGACGATCAGTCGAGTAAGAGCGATTGTCCCCGGCGAGACGATATCAACGGCTCTCTTTGCGCGGGCAAAGAAAAAGGTCGGTCGTACGAGTGCGTACGCGTTGGTGCATGTACGGTTATGTACATATGCGTCGCGTACGAGTGTGTACGGTAGGTAGACGCACTACGTGCATGAAGGCATACGTACGCATGCATACGTATGTCTACGCGCGTCTAGGTTAAATAGGTAGGTACCAGACATGCGAGTATTCATGCATATACGCATGCAGATGCGCACGTTCCTTAATATTCAGCTCATTATTCCAGAGCTAATTTGTCATTGATTTGTTGACCTACATGCATAAGCTCCAGATTACACAAACATATTTGTCAACTTACATGTGTAGCTTGTAAATCAGCAAAATCTGTTCTGTTTACTGCCATGTGGAAAGCTGTAGTTTTGCAAGATACTGTTTTGCTGTTCTCGTTTTGGGCACAGCTGACAAGCGAAACCTATTCGCGCTGCGAATTTGTCACTGTAAATGCTGGCACATTCACTTTGGGTCGCGCTCGCTGTATCGGAGTGTCGGACTACATATACGCAGGGCACCCAAACCGACTTTCCGACTTTGTCACTGCGCTGCCGACGTAGCACTGTGCAGAACGCTACTTCAGTACATCCACTTTGCACCACGAACCCACGTTCGTTCAGGGGGACCAAGCAAGCCAGAAAGTGCACGAAACGTGATGTGAGTGGGCTGGGCTCACAATCGCTCACCTAACTCCCACTCCCGTTTTTCAGACCTCGATTCTTATCATCCGCCACTCTATCTCAACTCAACATCCGAGCCTCTCTTCTAGATCGCCCTCCGCCATGGGGCATGGCATCACCATTTCGTAAGCCTGCTTTCTTAGTCGCAGTCACGCTATCGTAGTTTCGTTTTTCGTGATTTCGTTTGCTATTTTTTTTTTCCAGATCTCGTTTCAATCTCAAGCCATTCTACTCAAGAGCGCAGCCTCTCTTTTGGATCGCCATCCGCCATGGGCCATGGCATTAGTATTTCGTAAGCCCGCTTTTTTACACACGCTATCTTCAGTCTTGTTTCCAGTAATTTCGTTTCCTTCGTAGATTCCCTCTTCTTAGCTCCGTTTGTTCCGATTTCTGCTTGTCCTTGTTCCTGCTGACGTGTGCATGGTCATGGCAGGCACGCTTCAGCCAGCACAAGCTCGTCATCTGCCGTTCCAGGAGCCAGCAGCAATGCGGCATTCCACATCCAAAATCTGCCACCAAACATGGCGATTTCCGTTTAGCTCCGCTTCAGGGCGCCGATGCCACGCCGCTGTCACGCCGCCGATTGCCATGCCGCTGACACGCCAACGACAACGACGGCGCTGCTCATGGCGCTCTGGGGAACGTTGAGACATCCAGGCCACCCTCTCCCCTCCCCTTTCTGCCAGGTACTAGTGCAGCGCTTGCCCATTTGAGCATGTCTCACCCACCCCCTCCCCTCTTTCCCCACTTCCCCCCTTCTGCCAGGTGCCTTCCCATGCCCTGCATGGTGCCTTCTCATGCCCTGCCCGGTAAATTCTCATGCCCTGCATGGTGCCTTGGCATGCCCTGCCAGGTGCATTCGCATTCCCTGCATGGTGACTTTCATTTCCTGCCAGGTAAGGGGGTAAGGGGGTTTAGGGTGCTCCCCCCGCTCACTTTCCCTGCTCCCCCCGCTCACTTGCTCTGCTCCCCCACCCCAACTCCTCCCCTCCCCTTGCGCAGGTGCCAGTTTCTCCTGTCGCCAAGATGAAGATACTTTGCACAGGGAGCAGATGCGTTGCCAGCTGCTTGTGTGGCCGTCCCTGTTCATCCATGCGCGGGACATGAGAGAGAACAAGGGAGAGAAACAGAAGCAGGAGGAGGGAGCGCAGCGCCATGCCATGCCGCATGGCCCACCAAACCAGCCCCAGGTGCGTTGTGAGTCATTTGACCAATCCCCTCCTCTGTCCCCTTTGTTTTGAGTCATTTGACCAATCCCCTCCTCTCTCCTCTTTGTTTTGAGTCATTTGACCAATCCCCTCCTCTCTCCCCTCTGTTTTGAGTCATTTGACCGATCCCCTCCTCTCTCCTCTTGGTTTTGAGTCATTTGACCAATCCCTTCCTCTCTTCCCCCTGTTTTGAGTCATTTGACCAATCCCCTACTCTCTCCCCTCTGTTTTGAGTCATTTGACCAATCTCCTCCTCTCTCCTCTTTGTTTTGAGTCATTTGACCAATCCCCTCCTCTCTTCCCCCTGTTTTGAGTCATTTGACCAATCCCCTACTCTCTCCTCTTTGTTTTGAGTCATTTGACCAATCCCCTCTTCTCTCCCCTCTGTTTTGAGCCGTTTGACCAATCCCCTCCTCTCTCCTCTTTGTTTTGAGTCATTTGACCAATCCCCTCCTCTCTCCCCTTTGTTTTGAGTCATTTGACCAATCCCCTCCTCTCTCCTCTTTGTTTTGAGCCATTTGACCAATCCTCTCCTCTCTTCCCTCTGTTTTGAGTCATTTGACCAATCCCCTACTCCCTCCCCTCTGTTTTGAGTCCTTTGACCAATCCCCTCCTCTCTCCTCTGTTTTGAGTCATTCGACCAATCCCCTCCTCTCTCCTCTTTGTTTTGAGTCATTTAACCAATTCCGTCCTCTCTCCTCTTTGTTTTGAGTCATTTGACCAATCCCCTCCTCTCTCCCCTCGGTTTTGAGTCATTTGACCAATCCCTCATCTCCCCTCCCCTCCCCTCTCCTCCCTCCCTCCCCGTGTTTCAGCAGCTGCCAGCGGGGCGTGACAGTGCAGCATGGGATGGGGCAGGCTGACGCGCACGCCCACGTGGTAAGAGCGAACCAGAACGATGCATGAATGTATGAACACAAAAGCAAAACAATGTACTAGGGCACATAAAAATCATGTGCCTTCTCATTCCCTCAAGGTGCCTTGCCGTTCCCTGCATGATGCCTTCTCATTCCTTGCATGATGCCATTTTCCTCCCCTTTCCAGCAGGTGCCAGTGCAAGGCATAATGTTTTGAGGTGTCACACTCAACACCTCCCCTCTGTCCTCCCGTTTCCAGCAGGTGCCAGTGCAGCGCATGTTGATTGAAGAGGTCTCACTCACCCCGTCCCCTCTTTCCATCCCAATATTTCCTGTTTGTTTGTTTGTTTGTTTGTTTGTTTGTCTGTTTCAGTTTGTTTTGCTTGCTTGTTTGTTGTTCCTGTGTGCATTCTTTGCTCAAGGGGGGGGTGTTAGGGGGCATGGGGAACTGTGAGACGTCCAAGCCACCCTCTCCCCTCCCCTTTCTGCCAGCTGCCAGTGCAGCGCCTGCCCATTTGAGCTTGTCTCACCCACCCCCTCCCCTCTTTTCCCACTTTACCCCTTCTGCCAGGTGCCTTCTCATGCCCTGCAAGGTGCCTTCGCATGTTGCACGGTGCCTTCACATGCCCTGCATGGTGCTGTCAAGATATGTAGCTAGGGTGTAGCCTTAGGAACCATGTTGGGGGTAGAGTGTGAGAGAGTTGGCAATGAAAGAGGACTTCACTATAGAGCTAAGGGTACAAATATGATAGGAAAGGGGGTAATCCACCAAACAGAATGTGATAACTACACTACTGCTATATCTACATGCAGTTACAATAATATAACTCTGACAGGTGCCTGTTCATGCCCTGGCTGGTGGATTGCATTCCCTGCATGGTAACTTTCATTTCCTGCCAGGTAAGGGGGTAAGGGGGTTTAGGGTGCTCCCCCCGCTCACTTGCCCTGCTCCCCCCGCTCACTTGCCCTGCTCCCCTCCTCTCTCCCCTCTATTTTGAGTCATTTGACCAATCCCCTCTTCTCTCCCCTCTGTTTTGAGCCGTTTGACCAATCCCCTCCTCTCTCCTCTTTTTTTTGAGTCATTTAACCAATTCCCTCCTCTCTCCTCTTTGTTTTGAGTCATTTGACCAATCCCCTCCTCTCTCCCCTCTGTTTTGAGTCATTTGACCAATCCCTCATCTCCCCTCCCCTCCCCTCTCCTCCCTCCCTCCCCGTGTTTCAGCAGCTGCCAGTGGGGCGTGACAGTGCAGCACGGGGTGGGGCAGGCTGACGCGCACGCCCACGTGGTAAGAGCGAACCAGAACGATGCATGAATGTATGAACACAAAAGCAAAACAATGTACTAGGGCACATAAAAATCATGTGCCTTCTCATTCCCTCAAGGTGCCTTGCCGTTCCCTGCATGATGCCTTCTCATTCCTTGCATGATGCCATTTTCCTCCCCTTTCCAGCAGGTGCCAGTGCAAGGCATAATGTTTTGAGGTGTCACACTCAACACCTCCCCTCTGTCCTCCCGTTTCCAGCAGGTGCCAGTGTAGCGCATGTTGATTGAAGAGGTCTCACTCACCCCGTCCCCTCTTTCCATCCCAATATTTCCTGTTTGTTTGTTTGTTTGTTTGTTTGTTTGTTTGTTTGTTTGTTTGTCTGTTTCAGTTTGTTTTGCTTGCTTGTTTGTTGTTCCTGTGTGCATTCTTTGCTCAAGGGGGGGGTGTAAGGGGGCATGGGGAACTGTGAGACGTCCAAGCCACCCTCTCCCCTCCCCTTTCTGCCAGCTGCCAGTGCAGCGCCTGCCCATTTGAGCTTGTCTCACCCACCCCCTCCCCTCTTTTCCCACTTTACCCCTTCTGCCAGGTGCCTTCTCATGCCCTGCAAGGTGCCTTCGCATGTTGCACGGTGCCTTCACATGCCCTGCATGGTGCCTGTTCATGCCCTGGCTGGTGGATTGCATTCCCTGCATGGTGACTTTCATTTCCTGCCAGGTAAGGGGGTAAGGGGATTTAGGGTGCTCCCCCCGCTCACTTGCCCTGCTCCCCCCGCTCACTTGCTCTGCTCCCCCACCCCAACTCCTCCCCTGCCCTTGCGCAGGTGCCAGTTTCTCCTGTCGCCAAGATGAAGATACTTTGCACAGGGAGCAGATGCGTTGCCAGCTGCTTGTGTGGCCGTCCCTCATCATCCATGCGCGGGACATGAGAGAGAACAAGGGAGAGAAACAGAAGCAGGAGGAGGGAGCGCAGCGCCATGCCATGCTGCATGGCCCACCAAACCAGCCCCAGGTGCGTTGTGAGTCGCCCCAGAGCATGCACTGCACACCTTGCCATATCCCTCACACCTGCCATCCCACCATGCCCTCACACCTCCTGCCATCCCCTCACTTGCCCTGCTCCCCCCGCTCACTTGCTCCGCTTCCCCTCTCCCCCACCCCAACTCCCCCCCTCCCCTTGCGCAGGTGCCAGCTTCCCTCCTGTCGCCAAGACGAAGACACTTGGCTTGCAATGTGTAGAGTGGTAGGGATTGATGAATCTGATTACGTTAGGAACATAAATGTATGAGCCTGTTATTATATGTGCAGGGGGATGGGGGGAGTGCAGGTTTGGTTTGGGCCAGGTTTGGGATATGAAAGAGTGGCAGAAACGGAAACAGGGAGTAGATGTGTTGCCACCTGCTTGTGTTCAGCCATGCGCAGGGCAGGACATGAGGGAGAAGAAGAGAGAGAAACAGACGCACAAGGAGGGAGCGCATGTGCCATTTTCTCCTGTCCACAACATGAGGCTATTTGCTACGACGCGTAGAGTGATAGATGACTTATAGATTTGATGACCTAGCGAATGTGAATGTATGTGCTTGTTATTATATATGCAGGCGGGCAGAGAACGGGGGGAGGGGTGAGGGAAAAGGGAGGGGAGTGGGGAGCAGAAGCAGAACAGAAGAGGGAGTGGTGGATGAGCTCCTGGCTCTCTGTGCTGTGCGCCCCTCCCTGGTTGGCCATGCCATGCCATGCCATGCCCGGGAGGGATATGATAGATAGTAGGAAGCACAAAGTAGAAGCAGAAGCAGGAATGTGATATGACAGGGAGCAGATATGCATGGGCCATGCCCAGGGATTTCCAGGGCGGTTCGAGGGGGGCTGTGAGGGGCTGTGAGGAGAATTGGGGGGTAGGGGGGCCTTAGGGGGGCCTTGGGGGGGCTGTGGGGGGGTTTTTTCAGGATTTTAGGGGGGTTTTCTTCCCCTCTCTTGTACCCCATTTCTGCTTATTAACCAATCACAAGCAAGCTTTCTGCCATCACCTTTCCGATTACGCTCATGTTGTCGCCTTGCCGCCTGAGGAGGGGGAGGGGAGTAAGGGGGGAAGGGAGAGGAGAGCAGAAGGGAGAGCAAGGGGGGATGAGAGAGACGATATGCGCTGCTTGTTTTGATTTGCACACAGAAGGAGAGTGTGAGAAGGAGAGTGAGAGAAGGAGGGTGTGAGAAGGAGAGTGTGAGAAGGAGTGCCATACAGTGAAGTACTCGGGTATCTTGGGCACTGCAAAGCAGAAGCGTTGCAAGGAATGTGATCAAGATGATCCAGGTGGTCCGGGGCCCTCCTCCTGAAATACGTATGTCAAGATGTTGACCAGAGTGGGAGCCAGGGCAGTGTATGTAAGGGGTGGTGTATGTAGGGGTGGGCAGGGCAGGTGCAAACGTAGGGGATAATGAGTGACAGAAACTGAAGGGAGAGTGAGAATTGAATCAAAGAGGGGGAGAAAGAAGAAAACTGGCACAAGTTCACTACAGGTAGGCAGGATAAGTGACCAGCACAGGGGGGTGAAGTGACAAGGGCAGGGGGGTGAAGTGACAAGGGCAGGGGGGTGAAGTGACAAGGGCAGGGGGGTGAAGTGATGAGACGTGCTTTCCTCACACCCACTGCCCCACACCCACTGCCCCACACCCACTGCCCCACACCCACTGCCCCACACCCACTGCCCCACACCCACTGCCTCACTCCCACTGCCCCACACCCACTGCCCCACACCCACTGCCCCACACCCACTGCCTCACACCCACTGCCCCACACCCACTGCCCCACACCCACTGCCCCACACCCACTGCCCCACACCCACTGCCCCACACCCACTGCCCCACACCCACTGCCCCACACCCACTGCCCCACACCCACTACCCCACACCCACCGAGTGGCTGACTGCTGGGTGGCCTTGGCATGCCGCAGCACCGCCTCTGCCAACTCACACGGCGACACCCTTCCCTGCTCTCCCCCTGCCTCCCCTTTCTCCCCCTCCCCTCCCTGTCCCTCCTTCTCCGGTTCCTTCTCTCCTCCTCCTGTAACCTCTTCCTCCTGCTCTTTCTCCTGCTCCTTTTCCCCGGCCTTATCCCCCTCCTTCCCCTCCTTGTCTCCTTCACCCTTCTCCTCCTCCTTTTCCCCTTCCTCCGTCTTCCCCACCTCCTCCTTCTCACCCTCCTCCTCCTTCTCCTCTCCCTCCTCCAACTGCTTTCCTCCCTTCTCTCCCTTCCCCCCCTTCCTGGCATCCTCTCTAATCCTCACGAACAGCAGTGCCTTGCACCCAGACTCCACACTCACGAACCGAGGCTGAGGGACGTCAAGGGGCGGGCGAATGGTAGGGGCAAGGGGAGGGAGAAAGACGAGTGGAGGGAGAAAGACGAGCGGAGGGAGAGGAGACGTGATTGGAAATTGCACTGAGCATTCTCACGAACAGCAGCGCCTTGCACCCAGAGTCCCCACTCGCGAACCAAGGCTGTGGGATGTCGAGGGGAGGGCGAACAGCAGGGGCAAGGGGAGGGAGAAAGACGAGCAGAGAAAGGGGAGTGAGAGGGAGAGGGAGGGGTGATGATGGATCCTCAGAAACAGCGGCGCCTTGCACCTAGACTCCACACTCACAAACCGAGGCTGAGAGGGAAGGGGAGGGACAAGACGAGGGACAAAGGAAAAAAAAAAAACGTTTTTTCTCAAACAGCAGTGCCTTGCACCCAGACTCCACACTCACAAACCGAGGCTGAGGGATGTCAAGGGGCGGGCGAACAGGAGGGGCGAGGGGAGGGCAAACGGTAGGGGCAAGGGGAGGGAGAAAGACGATGGGAGAGAGAGGAGGAGCGATAAGGGTTTCCACTTAGCATTCTCGCAAACAGCGGCGCCTTGCAGCCAGCAAGAGTCCAAACAGCAGCGCCTTGCAGCCAGCGAGACTCCACACCCCGAAGTGAGACCAGGTGAGAGCGTTCAGTCAGGTGACTTTTGTGTCGACTCAAAAGTCACCAGGTGAGAGCGTTCAGGACAAGGGGAGGGACAAGAAGAGGGGCAAGGGGAGGAAGAGGGAGGGAAAAGAGGATTGCGAGAGAGGGAAGTGATGGGTGTTTGTGCTGGGCATTTATGCGAACAGCAGCGCCTTGCACCCAGACTACACACTCATGAACCGAGGCTGAGGGGCATGCACAAGGAAGGGAGGGAGAAGAAAAAGGAGGGAACAAGGAGGCGAGGATGCACAAGGGGAACAAAACAGGGGCACCTGGTAGCCTGAGACGTCTCAAAACAGGGGCACCTGGTAGCCTGAGACGTCTCAAAACAGGGGCACCTGGTAGCCTGAGGTCACGATTGCAATCGAGCCTGGGGGACACAGGGAGAGGGAGGGATACGAGGGGAGGGAGTGGGAGGGAGATAAGGGGAGGGTGAAGGAACAACAAGGGGAAAGGAGGGAAAAGGCACCCACCTACCCATCCCACGCACCTGTGAGCCGCTGCAAAACACACACACCTGTTTCCTCAACCCCCTCTCCACACGCACGCACCTGTTTCTTGAGTGCTGCCACTTCATTCGCCAGCAGCGCATCGATGGACGAACCCCCCTTCGCCTTCCCTGCAGATGCACCTTCCCCAGTCCGTGCCTCCCCCTCCCCCTCCCCCTGCGCCTTGCCAGCCTCCAGCTTGTCACACCACTGTGTGTGGGGCGAACAGGGATTAAGCAACATCAGCTCAATCAGATAAGCCCTCCCCAGCCACCTTCCCCAGTGCTTGCCTCCCCCTCAGCCCGCGCCTTCACGGGCACCAGCTTGCCGCCGCACAACGGCGTGTGGGGCAAGCAGGGGAGATGGAAGGAAGAAAGGCAAAAACAGTTCAGTCAGATAGGCCCTCCACAGCCACCTTCCCCAATGCTTGCCCAGTCATCTATCTACCTACCCTCCAGGTTCTATCGTTTGCCTGTGCGCCCCACTCACCTCCTTGCCGCCTCACCTGATCCCCTGTGCATGTCACCTCACAAGCTGATCTCCTGACCACCTCTTACCAGCCCCCCCCCCCCCCCCCCTCCTCCTCTCCCTCACTGTGTGCTCGTGCCTCACCTCATCGAGCACGTTCACAATCTCCCGCCCGCACTCTCTCTCCCTGCCGGTCACACTCGACACCAGCCACCCCCTGTTGCCATTCGTGATAGGGCCCGCTCCCCCTCCACTCTGAGGCGCACGAGAGGGAGGCGCCGAAGAGGGGAGGAGGATCAAAGGAACAATTTACTTTGTTTCGACTCCAACAACAACAAGCCCGCACTCTCTCTCCCTGCTGGTCACACTCCACACCAACCACCCCCTGTTGCCATTCGCGATGGGGCCCGCTCCCCCCCCGCTCTGTGGGGCACGAGAGGGAGGAGCAGAAGGGGGAGGGGCACGAGGGGGAGGGGCGGAGCAGAAGGAGCAGAGGGGGGAGGAGCAGAAGACGGAGGAGCAGAGGGGGGAGGAGAAGAATGGGGAGGAGGAGAAGGGGGAGGAGGAGAAATGGGGGAGGGGAGAAGGGTGAGGAGGAACAGCAGGGGGGGGCACAGAAGGGAGAGGAGGAGAGGAGCAGAAGGGGGGGGAGCAGAAGTAAGAAACGGTTGCAAACCACCTCCAATCCCTCCCCCTGCCAGCCCCCTTGCTGCCATACATTCTGGGCGCCGCCTTCCCCCCATTCTGGATCATAGGGTTTAGGGTGAAGGAGCAAAGGAAGAAACAATCGATCCTTCACCTGCACTCTCGCTCCCTGCCTGCTGCTGCCCGCCGCCACTTCGAAAGAGGAGATCGAGGTTGGGGTTTTGGGTGCATGGGAGAGAGCGAGCAACAACAAAGGGTTTCGGGTTTTGGGTGCATGGGAGAGAGCGAGCAACAACCAAGAGTTTCGGGTTTTGGTTGCATGGCAACGGAGATTCGTGGGCCAGGATGTGGGAGGGAAGAGAGACGGCGGGGGTGGGGGGAGGGGAAGGGGGACAGCAGGGGTGGGGGGAGGGGAAGGGGGACAGCGGGCGACACGGGCCGGACGGGTGAGGACCAGAGGAGAGAGGCGACGGCGGGAAAATCCGCTCTGTGTAAAACCAAGTGCTCAAAGCGATATCAGGACCAGAGGGGAGAGGCGACAGCGGAAAATTCTGCTCTGTGTAAACCTAAGTGATCAAGGCGATCTCAGGACCAGACGGGAGAGGCGGCGCCGTGGGAGCACACGATGGGAGGAGGAGAAGAGAAGGGGGGAGGGAAGACGGAGGTGTGTGCGCGAGCGGGAGGAGAGGGCACGAAAGGAAAGGGGGGGAAGGGGTTGAAGAGGAAGGGCGGGAAGTGGGGCGGATCGGGCTGGTGAGCGCACGCCGCCGCGGAGATCACAGCGGCGACGCCGCCAAGATCATAGCAGCGGCGACGCGCAACGGATGCTGCCGCGACTCGCAACCGAAACGCGACTGAACGCGCCTGCAGAATTGTCGCTGATTATCGTCGTTATTCGTCTGTCAGCCAAGAAAAACATTGGTACACGCCTGCCGGTTTATGTTGACTAATGCGTCGCGACATAAGTTTAAAGGCTCACAGCGTTCAGGTATCGCGACTTGTGCCGCTTCGATTTCCCCCGACCTCCATTACCGCTCCGATTGCCCTCCGCCTCGCGCTTTCCGCGACCCATGTGCGATTGTATGGCCGTGGCTACCGATCAAACGAGGGAAACGCTCAATGGCTGATTTGCACAACAACGCATAGCATACAACTAAACACCATCGCCGTCAGGACCAGTAGCACAAACCTTCCAATCAATGTTTGATCAGCGGGTTCAATACCCGCCTGGTCCTTTTGTTTTATCCACCTCAAGGCTCCGTTTCCATTCAAATCTTATCTAAAGGTGTTTTCTTACTGCTCTGGGGCATTCTTCTTTCATATCATACTCGTCGTCGCATCCCTTCTCGTTGTAAGCCTCAACCATCTTGACTGGCTTTTTCCGGACGTGCTTGTCGTCTACACCTTCGTTGTGTTGCTTCGTTGGTGTAGGAGATTTTTCTTTACTGAGTTTCGTTGCGTGTCGAACAATTCCAACTTTCAAACAGAAAGTTTTGGACCTGTGCCATCTAACCAACAGCTATATCGTGTCGTTTTCAGACTTCGCGCGCAACATGTGTGAAACTTTGATTTCCGAGGTCACTGCCTATTTAGGGTCCCCGTTATATCCTGCCTAGGTTTTCATTTGTTTTACAAGGACTTTGAGGCACATCTTTGATATTCGCTATTCCACCCACACTACTATCACAACTCACATCACTTGCTATCTTAGCCATATACACAATTTAGTCAATCAGGTGTGATTGGCAATGAGGGTTGCAAGGGCTTTGAGTTGAATGTTCAAGGTTGGTCAACCATTTCTTTTTTTTTTGGTACATGGCTAGTTAGGACAGTTAGTAGCTTAATTTGATTCGAAATGCTATAATTCTCTGATATATTCACCTCTCTCATTCTATATTCACTCTAACTGTCATTTTAGATTCACCTCCAGAATTAGCACCCCCAGAACCTCTAGCAGCAACACCCTCAACCCCACCAACGCGAGGACCCTTAGACCCCTTGAGGCAGCACCCACAGAACCAGCACCCACAAAACCCACACCTCCAGAGTCTCCACTCCCAACAGCACCAGGGCCCCCGGATTCCACAGCGAAAGGCTGCAGCGGAGGTGGCAAAATGGGGGGCGGAGATGGCTGAGGTGGAAAACCAGAAGGTGTCTCCAAGCGCGGCAGGTAGCGAGAAGCCGATGTATCGTTAGCGGCATTGTCACCCCCCTAAGCCAGGCCAGAGGAGTCTGAGGAGACCTCCAAAGGCACAACCGAGGGGAGTGGGGTGGCGTGAGACACACCTCAAGGAGCAGGACGAGGGGGGAGGGGGGGGTCTACCTGGGGGGGACCTGGAACCAGGAAGAGACGGAGGAGGGCACAGGGCAGCTGCGGTGGGGGTAGAGACGGTAGTAGAAGATCGACTAGTTAAAGGTGGCTGGGTGGTAAAACTGCCAGTCAGGCGCGTCGGCTGGAAGGCCAAGGTGTCACATGTGTTTGTATGTCTGTAGGTTGTAATGGGGTAGCCTCTACTGAGTACAACACTTAAGGGTTAGACCTAGTAATTGTACTCATCGCATGCTCTTACTCGATCATTCCTACACGTTATTTCTGACATAGTATTCAGAGCAGGTCCCTCCATAGGACCGCTCCGTTAGGGCCCACCGCTAGCTTCGAAGAGCCCGTACTGCCCTAATCGTTCGTTCCTGCCCTGCCCGGACAGCATCCCCCACGCTGCCCTGCCTGCTTTGCCCCACGCGCTCTGCCCTGCCCTGCGCGCTGCCCGCTTGCTGCTCAGCGCGCGACCCGCACGTTGCCCTGCTAGCGCCCTGCTCTGCACGCGCGCCGCCTTCCCCTGCAGCCTGCACGCTGCCCTGCCTTGCAGCCCGCGCGCCGCCCTGCCCTGAAGCCTGTGCGCGGCCCTGCCCTGCAGCCTGCACGCCGCCCTGCCCTGCAGCCCGTGTGCCGCCCTACCCTGCAGCCCGCGCGCTTCCCTGCCCGCGCTGCCCTGCAGCCCACACGCCCGCGCTGCCCGCGCCCCACCCGACCTGCTGCGCCTCGCATGCCTTGCTGCCCACGGGCTGCCTTAGCTGCGAGCGCGCTACTCTAGTTGCATACGCACTGCCCTAGCCACTACACTGCCCTTCATGGCAAAGCTGCCGGCCTTAGCGGTTGACGCCGATGGACGCCCGTACAGGTTAGGGTTCTAGCTTATGTGCCTACGCTTAACAATGACTATATATTGGATCTAAACGTATTCCTCTCGGGACCAGTAGCACAAACCTCAATCATAGACGATTAGCGGGGTTCAATACCTGCCTGGTTCTTTTGTTTTATCCACCTCTCAAGGCTCCGTTTCCATTCAAATCTTATCTAAAGGTGTTCTCTTACTGCTCTGGGGCATTCTTCTTTCATATCATACTCGTCGTCACATCCCTTCTTGTTGTAAGCCTCAGCCATCTTGACTGGTTTTTTCCGGACGTGCTTGTCGTCTACACCTTCGTTGTGTTGCTTCGTTGGTGTAGGAGATTTTTCTTTACTGGCATACCTCGACCACCACACTGGCACGCCCCATGCCCTGTCACCTCACCCATGTGCTCTACAGCAGGGCTACTGGCGTCACGCCCCACCACCAGCACCAGGCTATCAGCAGCGAGTCCAGCACCCACACACCCCGTGCCCTGCTCTGCTGCACCACTCACCTGCTCTGCCGCACCACTCACCTGCTCACCTGCTCTGCCGCACCACTCACCTGCTCTGCCGCACCACTCACCTGCTCTGCCGCACCACTCACCTGCTCTGCCGCACCACTCACCTGCTCTGCCGCACCACTCACCTGCTCTGCCGCACCACTCACCTGCTCTGCCGCACCACTCACCTGCTCTGCCGCACCACTCACCTGCTCTGCCGCACCACTCACCTGCTCTGCCGCACCACTCACCTGCTCTGCCGCACCACTCACCTGCTCTGCCGCACCACTCACCTGCTCTGCCGCACCACTCACCTGCTCTGCCGCACCACTCACCTGCTCTGCCGCACCACTCACCTGCTCTGCCGCACCACTCACCTGCTCTGCCGCACCACTCACCTGCTCTGCCGCACCACTCACCTGCTCTGCCGCACCGCTCACCTGCTCTGCCGCACCGCTCACCTGCTCTGCCGCACCACTCACCTGCTCTGCCGCACCACTCACCTGCTCTGCCGCACCACTCACCTGCTCTGCCGCACCACTCACCTGCTCTGCCGCACCCCTCACCTGCTCTGCCGCACCACTCACCTGCTCTGCCGCACCACTCACCTGCTCTGCCGCACCACTCACCTGCTCTGCCGCACCACTCACCTGCTCTGCCGCACCACTCACCTGCTCTGCCGCACCACTCACCTGCTCTGCCGCACCACTCACCTGCTCTGCCGCACCACTCACCTGCTCTGCCGCACCACTCACCTGCTCTGCCGCACCACTCACCTGCTCTGCCGCACCACTCACCTGCTCTGCCGCACACTCACCTGCTCTGCCGCACCACTCACCTGCTCTGCCGCACCACTCACCTGCTCTGCCGCACCACTCACCTGCTCTGCCGCACCACTCACCTGCTCTGCCGCACCACTCACCTGCTCTGCCGCACCACTCACCTGCTCTGCCGCACCACTCACCTGCTCTGCCGCACCACTCACCTGCGCTGCCGCACCACTCACCTGCTCTGCTGCACCACTCACCTGCTCTGCCGCACCACTCACCTGCTCTGCTGCACCACTCACCTGCTCTGCTGCACCACTCACCTGCTCTGCGCACCACTCACCTGCTCTGCCGCACCACTCACCTGCTCTGCTGCACCACTCACCTGCTCTGCCGCACCACTCACCTGCTCTGCCGCACCACTCACCTGCTCTGCTGCACCACTCACCTGCTCTGCCGCACCACTCACCTGCTCTGCTGCACCACTCACCTGCTCTGCTGCACCACTCACCTGCTCTGCCGCACCACTCACCTGCTCCGCTGCACCACTCACCTGCTCTGCCGCACCACTCACCTGCTCTGCTGCACCACTCACCTGCTCTGCTGCACCACTCACCTGCTCTGCTGCACCACTCACCTGCTCTGCCGCACCACTCACCTGCTCTGCTGCACCACTCACCTGCTCTGCTGCACCACTCACCTGCTCTGCTGCACCACTCACCTGCTCTGCCGCACCACTCACCTGCTCTGCTGCACCACTCACCTGCTCTGCCACACCACTCACCTGCTCTGCTGCACCACTCACCTGCTCTGCTGCACCACTCACCTGCTCTGCTGCACCACTCACCTGCTCTGCCGCACCACTCACCTGCTCTGCTGCACCACTCACCTGCTCTGCCGCACCACTCACCTGCTCTGCCGCACCACTCACCTGCTCTGCCGCACCACTCACCTGCTCTGCCGCACCACTCACCTGCTCTGCCGCACCACTCACCTGCTCTGCTGCACCACTCACCTGCTCTGCCGCACCACTCACCTGCTCTGCCGCACCACTCACCTGCTCTGCTGCACCACTCACCTGCTCTGCCGCACCACTCACCTGCTCTGCCGCACCACTCACCTGCTCTGCCGCACCACTCACCTGCTCTGCCGCACCACTCACCTGCTCTGCCGCACCACTCACCTGCTCTGCCGCACCACTCACCTGCTCTGCTGCACCACTCACCTGCTCTGCCGCACCACTCACCTGCTCTGCCGCACCACTCACCTGCTCTGCTGCACCACTCACCTGCTCTGCCGCACCACTCACCTGCTCTGCCGCACCACTCACCTGCTCTGCCGCACCACTCACCTGCTCTGCCGCACCACTCACCTGCTCTGCTGCACCACTCACCTGCTCTGCCGCACCACTCACCTGCTCTGCTGCACCACTCACCTGCTCTGCTGCACCACTCACATGCTCTGCTGCACCACTCACCTGCTCTGCCGCACCACTCACCTGCTCTGCCGCACCACTCACCTGCTCTGCCGCACCACTCACCTGCTCTGCCGCTCCACTCACCTGCTCTGCCGCACCACTCATCTGCTCTGCCGCACCACTCACCTGCTCTGCCGCACCGCTCACCTGCTCTGCCGCACCACTCACCTGCTCTGCTGCACCACTCACCTGCTCTGCCGCACCACTCACCTGCTCTGCCGCACCACTCACCTGCTCTGCTGCACCACTCACCTGCTCTGCCGCACCACTCACCTGCTCTGCCGCAACACTCACCTGCTCTGCTGCACCACTCACCTGCTCTGCTGCACCACTCACCTGCTCTGCTGCACCACTCACCTGCTCTGCTGCACCACTCACCTGCTCTGCCGCACCACTCACCTGCTCTGCCGCACCACTCACCTGCTCTGCTGCACCACTCACCTGCTCTGCTGCACCACTCACCTGCCCTGCCGCACCACTCACCTGCTCTGCTGCACCAATCACCTGCTCTGCTGCACCACTCACCTGCTCTGCTGCACCACTCACTTGCTCTGCTGCACCACTCACCTGCTCTGCCGCACCACTCACCTGCTCTGCTGCACCACTCACCTGCTCTGCCGCACCACTCACCTGCTCTGCCGCACCACTCACCTGCTCTGCCGCACCACTCACCTGCTCTGCCGCACCACTCACCAGCTCTGCTACACCACTCACCTGCTCTGCCGCACCACTCACCTGCTCTGCCGCACCATTCACCTGCTCTGCCGCACCACTCACCTGCTCTGCCGCACCACTCACCTGCTCTGCCGCACCACTCACCTGCTCTGCCGCACCACTCACCTGCTCTGCCGCACCACTCACCTGCTCTGCTGCACCACTCACCTGCTCTGCTGCACCACTCACCTGCTCTGCTGCACCACTCACCTGCTCTGCCGCACCACTCACCTGCTCTGCCGCACCACTCACCTGCTCTGCTGCACCACTCACCTGCTCTGCCGCACCACTCACCTGCTCTGCCGCACCACTCACCTGCTCTGCCGCACCACTCACCTGCTCTGCCGCACCACTCACCTGCTCTGCCGCACCACTCACCTGCTCTGCCGCACCACTCACCTGCTCTGCCGCACCACTCACCTGCTCTGCCGCACCACTCACCTGCTCTGCCGCACCACTCACCTGCTCTGCCGCACCACTCACCTGCTCTGCCGCACCACTCACCTGCTCTGCCGCACCACTCACCTGCTCTGCTGCACCACTCACCTGCTCTGCTGCACCACTCACCTGCTCTGCTGCACCACTCACCTGCTCTGCCGCACCACTCACCTGCTCTGCTGCACCACTCACCTGCTCTGCCACACCACTCACCTGCTCTGCTGCACCACTCACCTGCTCTGCTGCACCACTCACCTGCTCTGCTGCACCACTCACCTGCTCTGCCGCACCACTCACCTGCTCTGCTGCACCACTCACCTGCTCTGCCGCACCACTCACCTGCTCTGCCGCACCACTCATCTGCTCTGCTGCACCACTCACCTGCTCTGCCGCACCACTCACCTGCTCTGCCGCACCACTCACCTGCTCTGCTGCACCACTCACCTGCTCTGCCGCACCACTCACCTGCTCTGCCGCACCACTCACCTGCTCTGCTGCACCACTCACCTGCTCTGCTGCACCACTCACCTGCTCTGCTGCTCCACTCACCTGCTCTGCCGCACCACTCACCTGCTCTGCCGCACCACTCACCTGCTCTGCTGCACCACTCACCTGCTCTGCCGCACCACTCACCTGCTCTGCCGCACCACTCACCTGCTCTGCCGCACCACTCACCTGCTCTGCCGCACCACTCATCTGCTCTGCCGCACCACTCACCTGCTCTGCCGCACCACTCACCTGCTCTGCCGCACCACTCACCTGCTCTGCCGCACCACTCACCTTCTCTGCCGCACCACTCACCTGCTCTGCCGCACCACTCATCTGCTCTGCCGCACCACTCACCTGCTCTGCCGCACCACTCACCTGCTCTGCTGCACCACTCACCTGCTCTGCCGCACCACTCACCTGCTCTGCCGCACCACTCACCTGCTCTGCCGCACCACTCACCTGCTCTGCTGCACCACTCACCTGCTCTGCCGCACCACTCACCTGCTCTGCCGCACCACTCACCTGCTCTGCCGCACCACTCACCTGCTCTGCCGCACCACTCACCTGCTCTGCCGCACCACTCACCTGCTCTGCTGCACCACTCACCTGCTCTGCCGCACCACTCACCTGCTCTGCCGCACCACTCACCTGCTCTGCTGCACCACTCACCTGCTCTGCCGCACCACTCACCTGCTCTGCCGCACCACTCACCTGCTCTGCCGCACCACTCACCTGCTCTGCCGCACCACTCACCTGCTCTGCTGCACCACTCACCTGCTCTGCCGCACCACTCACCTGCTCTGCTGCACCACTCACCTGCTCTGCTGCACCACTCACATGCTCTGCTGCACCACTCACCTGCTCTGCCGCACCACTCACCTGCTCTGCCGCACCACTCACCTGCTCTGCCGCACCACTCACCTGCTCTGCTGCTCCACTCACCTGCTCTGCCGCACCACTCATCTGCTCTGCCGCACCACTCACCTGCTCTGCCGCACCGCTCACCTGCTCTGCCGCACCACTCACCTGCTCTGCTGCACCACTCACCTGCTCTGCCGCACCACTCACCTGCTCTGCCGCACCACTCACCTGCTCTGCTGCACCACTCACCTGCTCTGCCGCACCACTCACCTGCTCTGCCGCAACACTCACCTGCTCTGCTGCACCACTCACCTGCTCTGCTGCACCACTCACCTGCTCTGCTGCACCACTCACCTGCTCTGCTGCACCACTCACCTGCTCTGCCGCACCACTCACCTGCTCTGCCGCACCACTCACCTGCTCTGCTGCACCACTCACCTGCTCTGCTGCACCACTCACCTGCCCTGCCGCACCACTCACCTGCTCTGCTGCACCAATCACCTGCTCTGCTGCACCACTCACCTGCTCTGCTGCACCACTCACTTGCTCTGCTGCACCACTCACCTGCTCTGCCGCACCACTCACCTGCTCTGCTGCACCACTCACCTGCTCTGCCGCACCACTCACCTGCTCTGCCGCACCACTCACCTGCTCTGCCGCACCACTCACCTGCTCTGCCGCACCACTCACCTGCTCTGCCGCACCACTCACCTGCTCTGCTGCACCACTCACCTGCTCTGCTGCACCACTCACCTGCTCTGCTGCACCACTCACCTGCTCTGCTACACCACTCACCTGCTCTGCCGCACCACTGACCTGCTCTGCCGCACCATTCACCTGCTCTGCCGCACCACTCACCTGCTCTGCCGCACCACTCACCTGCTCTGCCGCACCACTCACCTGCTCTGCCGCACCACTCACCTGCTCTGCCGCACCACTCACCTGCTCTGCTGCACCACTCACCTGCTCTGCTGCACCACTCACCTGCTCTGCTGCACCACTCACCTGCTCTGCCGCACCACTCACCTGCTCTGCCGCACCACTCACCTGCTCTGCTGCACCACTCACCTGCTCTGCCGCACCACTCACCTGCTCTGCCGCACCACTCACCTGCTCTGCCGCACCACTCACCTGCTCTGCCGCACCACTCACCTGCTCTGCCGCACCACTCACCTGCTCTGCCGCACCACTCACCTGCTCTGCTGCACCACTCACCTGCTCTGCTGCACCACTCACCTGCTCTGCTGCACCACTCACCTGCTCTGCCGCACCACTCACCTGCTCTGCTGCACCACTCACCTGCTCTGCCACACCACTCACCTGCTCTGCTGCACCACTCACCTGCTCTGCTGCACCACTCACCTGCTCTGCCGCACCACTCACCTGCTCTGCCGCACCACTCACCTGCTCTGCTGCACCACTCACCTGCTCTGCCGCACCACTCACCTGCTCTGCCGCACCACTCATCTGCTCTGCCACACCACTCACCTGCTCTGCCGCACCACTCACCTGCTCTGCCGCACCACTCACCTGCTCTGCTGCACCACTCACCTGCTCTGCCGCACCACTCACCTGCTCTGCCGCACCACTCACCTGCTCTGCTGCACCACTCACCTGCTCTGCTGCACCACTCACCTGCTCTGCTGCACCACTCACCTGCTCTGCCGCACCACTCACCTGCTCTGCCGCACCACTCACCTGCTCTGCCGCACCACTCACCTGCTCTGCCGCACCACTCACCTGCTCTGCTGCACCACTCACCTGCTCTGCTGCACCACTCACCTGCTCTGCCGCACCACTCACCTGCTCTGCCGCACCACTCACCTGCTCTGCTGCACCACTCGCCTGCTCTGCTGCACCACTCACCTGCTCTGCCGCACCACTCACCTGCTCTGCTGCACCACTCACCTGCTCTGCCGCACCACTCACCTGCTCTGCTGCACCACTCACCTGCTCTGCTGCACCACTCACCTGCTCTGCCGCACCACTCACCTGCTCTGCTGCACCACTCACCTGCTCTGCCGCACCACTCACCTGCTCTGCCGCACCACTCACCTGCTCTGCTGCACCACTCACCTGCTCTGCCGCACCACTCACCTGCTCTGCTGCACCACTCACCTGCTCTGCCGCACCACTCACCTGCTCTGCCGCACCACTCACCTGCTCTGCCGCACCACTCACCTGCTCTGCTGCACCACTCACCTGCTCTGCTGCACCACTCACCTGCTCTGCCACACCACTCACCTGCTCTGCCGCACCACTCACCTGCTCTGCTGCACCACTCGCCTGCTCTGCTGCACCACTCACCTGCTCTGCCGCACCACTCACCTGCTCTGCTGCACCACTCACCTGCTCTGCCGCACCACTCACCTGCTCTGCCGCACCACTCACCTGCTCTGCCGCACCACTCACCTGCTCTGCCGCACCGCTCACCTGCTCTGCCGCACCGCTCACCTGCTCTGCCGCACCACTCACCTGCTCTGCCGCACCACTCACCTGCTCTGCCGCACCACTCACCTGCTCTGCCGCACCACTCACCTGCTCTGCCGCACCACTCACCTGCTCTGCCGCACCACTCACCTGCTCTGCCGCACCACTCACCTGCTCTGCCGCACCACTCACCTGCTCTGCCGCACCACTCACCTGCTCTGCCGCACCACTCACCTGCTCTGCCGCACCACTCACCTGCTCTGCCGCACCACTCACCTGCTCTGCCGCACCACTCACCTGCTCTGCCGCACCACTCACCTGCTCTGCCGCACCACTCACCTGCTCTGCCGCACCACTCACCTGCTCTGCCGCACCACTCACCTGCTCTGCCGCACCACTCACCTGCTCTGCCGCACCACTCACCTGCTCTGCCGCACCACTCACCTGCTCTGCCGCACCACTCACCTGCTCTGCCGCACCACTCACCTGCTCTGCCGCACCACTCACCTGCTCTGCCGCACCACTCACCTGCTCTGCTGCACCACTCACCTGCTCTGCTGCACCACTCACCTGCTCTGCTGCACCACTCACCTGCTCTGCCGCACCACTCACCTGCTCTGCTGCACCACTCACCTGCTCTGCCACACCACTCACCTGCTCTGCTGCACCACTCACCTGCTCTGCTGCACCACTCACCTGCTCTGCTGCACCACTCACCTGCTCTGCCGCACCACTCACCTGCTCTGCTGCACCACTCACCTGCTCTGCCGCACCACTCACCTGCTCTGCCGCACCACTCATCTGCTCTGCCGCACCACTCACCTGCTCTGCCGCACCACTCACCTGCTCTGCCGCACCACTCACCTGCTCTGCTGCACCACTCACCTGCTCTGCCGCACCACTCACCTGCTCTGCCGCACCACTCACCTGCTCTGCTGCACCACTCACCTGCTCTGCTGCACCACTCACCTGCTCTGCTGCTCCACTCACCTGCTCTGCCGCACCACTCACCTGCTCTGCCGCACCACTCACCTGCTCTGCTGCACCACTCACCTGCTCTGCCGCACCACTCACCTGCTCTGCCGCACCACTCACCTGCTCTGCCGCACCACTCACCTGCTCTGCCGCACCACTCATCTGCTCTGCCGCACCACTCACCTGCTCTGCCGAACCACTCACCTGCTCTGCCGCACCACTCACCTGCTCTGCCGCACCACTCACCTGCTCTGCCGCACCACTCACCTGCTCTGCCGCACCACTCATCTGCTCTGCCGCACCACTCACCTGCTCTGCCGCACCACTCACCTGCTCTGCTGCACCACTCACCTGCTCTGCCGCACCACTCACCTGCTCTGCCGCACCACTCACCTGCTCTGCCGCACCACTCACCTGCTCTGCTGCACCACTCACCTGCTCTGCCGCACCACTCACCTGCTCTGCCGCACCACTCACCTGCTCTGCCGCACCACTCACCTGCTCTGCCGCACCACTCACCTGCTCTGCCGCACCTCTCACCTGCTCTGCTGCACCACTCACCTGCTCTGCCGCACCACTCACCTGCTCTGCCGCACCACTCACCTGCTCTGCTGCACCACTCACCTGCTCTGCCGCACCACTCACCTGCTCTGCCGCACCACTCACCTGCTCTGCCGCACCACTCACCTGCTCTGCCGCACCACTCACCTGCTCTGCTGCACCACTCACCTGCTCTGCCGCACCACTCACCTGCTCTGCTGCACCACTCACCTGCTCTGCTGCACCACTCACATGCTCTGCTGCACCACTCACCTGCTCTGCCGCACCACTCACCTGCTCTGCCGCACCACTCACCTGCTCTGCCGCACCACTCACCTGCTCTGCCGCTCCACTCACCTGCTCTGCCGCACCACTCATCTGCTCTGCCGCACCACTCACCTGCTCTGCCGCACCGCTCACCTGCTCTGCCGCACCACTCACCTGCTCTGCTGCACCACTCACCTGCTCTGCCGCACCACTCACCTGCTCTGCCGCACCACTCACCTGCTCTGCTGCACCACTCACCTGCTCTGCCGCACCACTCACCTGCTCTGCCGCAACACTCACCTGCTCTGCTGCACCACTCACCTGCTCTGCTGCACCACTCACCTGCTCTGCTGCACCACTCACCTGCTCTGCTGCACCACTCACCTGCTCTGCCGCACCACTCACCTGCTCTGCCGCACCACTCACCTGCTCTGCTGCACCACTCACCTGCTCTGCTGCACCACTCACCTGCCCTGCCGCACCACTCACCTGCTCTGCTGCACCAATCACCTGCTCTGCTGCACCACTCACCTGCTCTGCTGCACCACTCACTTGCTCTGCTGCACCACTCACCTGCTCTGCCGCACCACTCACTTGCTCTGCTGCACCACTCACCTGACCACTCACCTGCTCTGCCGCACCACTCACCTGCTCTGCCGCACCACTCACCTGCTCTGCCGCACCACTCACCAGCTCTGCTACACCACTCACCTGCTCTGCCGCACCACTCACCTGCTCTGCCGCACCATTCACCTGCTCTGCCGCACCACTCACCTGCTCTGCCGCACCACTCACCTGCTCTGCCGCACCACTCACCTGCTCTGCCGCACCACTCACCTGCTCTGCCGCACCACTCACCTGCTCTGCTGCACCACTCACCTGCTCTGCTGCACCACTCACCTGCTCTGCTGCACCACTCACCTGCTCTGCCGCACCACTCACCTGCTCTGCCGCACCACTCACCTGCTCTGCTGCACCACTCACCTGCTCTGCCGCACCACTCACCTGCTCTGCCGCACCACTCACCTGCTCTGCCGCACCACTCACCTGCTCTGCCGCACCACTCACCTGCTCTGCCGCACCACTCACCTGCTCTGCCGCACCACTCACCTGCTCTGCTGCACCACTCACCTGCTCTGCTGCACCACTCACCTGCTCTGCTGCACCACTCACCTGCTCTGCCGCACCACTCACCTGCTCTGCTGCACCACTCACCTGCTCTGCCACACCACTCACCTGCTCTGCTGCACCACTCACCTGCTCTGCTGCACCACTCACCTGCTCTGCCGCACCACTCACCTGCTCTGCCGCACCACTCACCTGCTCTGCTGCACCACTCACCTGCTTTGCCGCACCACTCACCTGCTCTGCCGCACCACTCATCTGCTCTGCCACACCACTCCCTGCTCTGCCGCACCACTCACCTGCTCTGCCGCACCACTCACCTGCTCTGCTGCACCACTCACCTGCTCTGCCGCACCACTCACCTGCTCTGCCGCACCACTCACCTGCTCTGCTGCACCACTCACCTGCTCTGCTGCACCACTCACCTGCTCTGCTGCACCACTCACCTGCTCTGCCGCACCACTCACCTGCTCTGCCGCACCACTCACCTGCTCTGCCGCACCACTCACCTGCTCTGCCGCACCACTCACCTGCTCTGCTGCACCACTCACCTGCTCTGCTGCACCACTCACCTGCTCTGCCGCACCACTCACCTGCTCTGCCGCACCACTCACCTGCTCTGCTGCACCAATCGCCTGCTCTGCTGCACCACTCACCTGCTCTGCCGCACCACTCACCTGCTCTGCTGCACCACTCACCTGCTCTGCCGCACCACTCACCTGCTCTGCTGCACCACTCACCTGCTCTGCTGCACCACTCACCTGCTCTGCCGCACCACTCACCTGCTCTGCTGCACCACTCACCTGCTCTGCCGCACCACTCACCTGCTCTGCCGCACCACTCACCTGCTCTGCTGCACCACTCACCTGCTCTGCCGCACCACTCACCTGCTCTGCTGCACCACTCACCTGCTCTGCCGCACCACTCACCTGCTCTGCCGCACCACTCACCTGCTCTGCCGCACCACTCACCTGCTCTGCTGCACCACTCACCTGCTCTGCTGCACCACTCACCTGCTCTGCCGCACCACTCACCTGCTCTGCCGCACCACTCACCTGCTCTGCTGCACCACTCGCCTGCTCTGCTGCACCACTCACCTGCTCTGCCGCACCACTCACCTGCTCTGCTGCACCACTCACCTGCTCTGCCGCACCACTCACCTGCTCTGCTGCACCACTCACCTGCTCTGCTGCACCACTCACCTGCTCTGCCGCACCACTCACCTGCTCTGCTGCACCACTCACCTGCTCTGCCGCACCACTCACCTGCTCTGCCGCACCACTCACCTGCTCTGCCGCACCACTCACCTGCTCTGCCGCACCACTCACCTGCTCTGCTACACCACCCACCTGCTCTGCCGCACCACTCACCTGCTCTGCCGCACCACTCACCTGCTCTGCCGCACCACTCACCTGCTCTGCCGCACCACTCACCTGCTCTGCTGCACCACTCACCTGCTCTGCCGCACCACTCACCTGCTCTGCCGCACCACTCACCTGCTCTGCTGCACCACTCACCTGCTCTGCCGCACCACTCACCTGCTCTGCCGCACCACTCACCTGCTCTGCCGCACCACTCACCTGCTCTGCCGCACCACTCACCTGCTCTGCCGCACCACTCACCTGCTCTGCCGCACCACTCACCTGCTCTGCTACACCACTCACCTGCTCTGCCGCACCACTCACCTGCTCTGCTGCACCACTCACCTGCTCTGCCGCACCACTCACCTGCTCTGCTGCACCACTCACCTGCTCTGCTGCACCACTCACCTGCTCTGCTGCACCACTCGCCTGCTCTGCCGCACCACTCACCTGCTCTGTTGCACCACTCACCTGCTCCGGCGCACCACTCACCTGCTCTGCTGCACCACTCACCTGCTCTGCTGCACCACTCACCTGCTCTGCCGCACCACTCACCTGCTCTGCTGCACCACTCACCTGCTCTGCCGCACCACTCACCTGCTCTGCCGCACCACTCACCTGCTCTGCCGCACCACTCACCTGCTCTGCCGCACCACTCACCTGCTCTGCCGCACCACTCACCTGCTCTGCTACACCACTCACCTGCTCTGCCGCACCACTCACCTGCTCTGCCGCACCACTCACATGCTCTGCCGCACCACTCACCTGCTCTGCCGCACCACTCACCTGCTCTGCCGCACCACTCACCTGCTCTGCCGCACCACTCACCTGCTCTGCTACACCACTCACCTGCTCTGCCGCACCACTCACCTGCTCTGCCGCACCACTCACCTGCTCTGCCGCACCTCTCACCTGCTCTGCCGCACCACTCACCTGCTCTGCCGCACCACTCACCTGCTCTGCCGCACCACTCACCTGCTCTGCCGCACCACTCACCTGCTCTGCCGCACCACTCACCTGCTCTGCCGCACCACTCACCTGCTCTGCCGCACCACTCACCTGCTCTGCCGCACCACTCACCTGCTCTGCCGCACCACCTACCTGCTCTGCCGCACCACTCACCTGCTCTGCCGCACCACTCACCTGCTCTGCCGCACCACTCACCTGCTCTGCTACACCACTCACTTGCCCTGCTCCCCCCGCTCACTTGCTCTGCTCCCCCACCCCAACTCCTCCCCTCCCCTTGCGCAGGTGCCAGTTTCTCCTGTCGCCAAGATGAAGATACTTTGCACAGGGAGCAGATGCGTTGCCAGCTGCTTGTGTGGCCGTCCCTCATCATCCATGCGCGGGACATGAGAGAGAACAAGGGAGAGAAACAGAAGCAGGGGGAGGGAGCGCAGCGCCATGCCATGCCGCATGGCCCACCAAACCAGCCGCATGTGTGTTGTGAGTCGCCCCAGAGCATGCACTGTGAGTTTAGGTGCAAGGCGCCGCTGTTTCTGAGGATCCATCATCACCCCTCCCTCTCCCTCTAACTCCCCTTTCTCTGCTCGTCTTTCTCCCTCCCCTTGCCCCTGCTGTTCGCCCTCCCCTCGACATCCCACAGCCTTGGTTCGCGAGTGTGGACTCTGGGTGCAAGGCGCTGCTGTTCGTGAGAATGCTCAGTTCAATTTCCAATCACGTCTCCTCTCCCTCCGCTCCCTCTGAACCCGAAACCCTACAACCAGGCTACCCCTTCCAGCATGAGCCACTGCAGCACGTGGTGTTGATGGCGCATGGGGTGGGTCGGCCACCCCATGGACGCCGGCTCAGCCCTCCACACGGGCAGCTCAGCCCTCCACGCGGGCGGCTCAGCCCTCCACGTGGGCGGCTCAGCCCTCCACGCGGGCGGCTCAGCCCTCCGCGCGGGCGGCTCAGCCCTCCACGCGGGCGGCTCAGCCCTCCACGCGCCGCTGTCGAGCACCTCGCCTCCTCACCTCGCCGCCCCATGGTGAGAGAAGAACGGAAACAACGGCTCAAGAAACAACCAAAACAAGAACTAAGAACAGAAACAAGAACATACAAGAACTAAACATAGTATCATTCATATGATATCCTCAACCCCTCTTGAGACTTGTTACCCATCCCCTTGTCTCTCCCCTCTGTTTTGAGTCATGTGACCCATCCCCTCCTCTCTCTCCTTTGTTTTTAGTCATGTAACCCACCCCCTCAACTCCCCTCCCCTTCCCTCCCTCCCCCTGTTTCAGCAGCTGCCAGCGCAACGTGTGGTGTGACGGATGGTGCAGCACGGAGTGGGGGTGCAGGGCATAATTTTGTGAGGTGTTTCACTCACCCCCTCCCCTCTGTCCTCCCTTTTCCAGCAGGTGCCAGTGCTGCGCATGTTGTTTTGCGGTGTGTCACACACCTCCTCCTCTCTGTCCTCCCCTTTCCAGCAGGTGCCAGTGCTGCGCATGTTGTTTTGCGGTGTGTCACACACCTCCTCCTCTCTGTCCTCCCCTTTCCAGCAGGTGCCAGTGCTGCGCATGCTGAGGTGTGTCACTCTTTCCTCCCCTTTCCAGCAGGTGGGAGTGCAGGGCATAATGTTTCGAGGTGTCTCACTCACCCCCTCCCCTCTGTCCACACGTTTGTTCGAAACAGTATTGAGATTCCAGAAAGTCCCCCTCACCTACCTACCCACTGTTCTTCCTCCCCTGTAGCCTCGCATACCTTCCTGGGCCCTGCAGCGCGCAGCATGTCACATGCAGTGATGGCGTCTGCTTGAGTCCGGATGTTGCAAGGGAGGGAAACGGAGGCCAGAAACAGGGGTTTTTTCTATTCAACCTGGGAGAAGGGCCCATATTAGTTAGACAGGCAGTTGGAGGGTGCATCACACATGGGGAGGGAGAGACGTTGAGTTGCTTCTGCCTCAAGGTAGTTCCCCGATGGACATTTTCGACATACGGTCGGCATACAGGATACGACAAGGCACGGCACGGCGCGACCCGGCACGGTGCGGCACCAGCACGACATGACACGAGAAATGCTTGAGAGATGACTTGGGAATCATAAACGGCAGCACTTGACACTCGTGGTGCTGGGGAGTAGGGTAGATCAGGTACCTCGGAAGCTGAGAATGATAGGGCTTTAAGACAAACACGCTAGAGCTTTGAAGATATTTACATGAGGCCTGTGAGAAATTCCCCGAGCCTGTGGTGGCTGCTCCTGCTGGCCGTCTAGCAGATCTACCTCCCCCAGGTCCGCCTTCCCCGGATGGCGCACACGCAGATGCGTGCGGATAAGCGGCGGAGAGAAGTCGGGGGAGGGGAGTGCGGAGAGGGCGGCGGAAGGCGTGGGCGCGCCGGGGGACGCCGCCTGCTGCTTCGCCGCGGACTCGCGCATGCTGCGCAGGCGAGAGCGGCGCGCCTCTGCGTCCTCCATGGCTACTCGGCGGGAGACAAGTACGGTCCGCGTCACGCGCTGTGGACGGAGAGCGCGCGCAGCGCGGGGAGGGACTAGGGACGGAAGGAACGCGGCGATAGAGCGGAAAGCTGAGGGAGACTATCTAAGTAAGGGCGATACCCGCGTCCGTTTTTACGCGATGTGGGCGGAGAGCGCGCGCAGCGGCTCTGCGTCCTCCATGATGCTTGACAAGAGAGCTTAGTACGGAAATCACTTGCTTGTAGTATAACATTATACCTACCAAGTTAATTCAACACAGGACCACTAGCATAACCCTCTCTCCGAAATATTGAAGCGTAACAGCTTGTGAGTTCGAATTCGCCTGGTCCTTTTCTTAGTGTTAATTGTGCTCAGGGAAGTGCCTCACCTGGCCAAAAACAGTTGAGTGTTTTCTTTTTACAGTACATTCAACTCAGCTCTCAGTTGTCAGCTGAGCATCAACTCCCTTATCCTGCAGCACCCCTACGCTGTCACCACTCACCAAGGCACTTTCACCATCTTGCAATCCATCTAAACCATCTACACCGCTTTCAACCGCTTGTGCACGTAACACAACAGGCGGGCTTATAATATCATCGCGGCTCTGAACGAGGCAGAGCTCCAGGCGCTTGGGAGTGGGGGGAGTGGGAGAGGACTCGGTGCCGTCAGAGGTGGAGAGCGGTGCTGCAAGGTTCGTGCGAGCACAACCTGTAGGGAGAAAGAATGGGAGGAGAGGAGCAATCAGGTCAGGAAGGTTGCAATGCCACGGGTTGCCAATGCCAACTCTGCTCATATAGCTTGCCTCAAAGCCATGGACAGCCCAATGCCACTGCCAGCTCTGCTATTGAAACAGAAAAGCTAGACGAACATTAAAAACACAGCAGAGCATCAACAAACACAAGCACGAGGCGCAACAGCAGCTGCTCACCTGTAGGGATGCCACTGCTAGCTCCGCTGCTCTAGCCAAGTCGTGAGGATACTTCTGATGAAAGGAGGGAGAGAGGGAGGGAAGGAGGAAGGCAAAGAGGGAGAGAGGGAGGGAAGGAGGGAGGGAAAGAGGGAGAGAGGGGGGAAAGGAAAGTGTGTGAGGGAGAGAATGGGAGGAGAGGAGCTGAGAGAATGAGGAGCAGATTGAGTCAATGTAACCAGAAGAGTGAGATGTAACCAGCATTGTGAGATGTAACACTGTGAGATGTAACCAGCACTGTGAGATGTAACCAGCACAGTCAGATGTAACCATCACTGCACTGTGAGATGTAACCAGTACTGTCAGATGTAACCAGCACTGTGAGATGTAACCAGCACTGTGAGATGTAACCAGCACTGTGAGATGTAACCAGCACTGTGAGGTAACCACCACTGTGAAATGTAACCAGCACTGTGAGATGTAACCAGCACTGTGAGGTAACCAGCACTGTGAAATGTAACCAGCACTGTGAAATGCAGCACCATGCTGCAACTGCCCCGCTCACATGTGACCATCCAAGCAGCAATGCTGTCATCAAATCTCCTGTTCCCTGCATGTGGGATGGCATGGGGGATGGCATGTGGGTTCGAATATAGGACTGAGACGCAATGAGATGCTTGCCATGCGGCAACGGATTACATGAGACCATCCAAGCAGCAATGCTGCCACTAAATCCCCTTTTCCCTGCATGTGTGGCGTTGAAGTAGGATGGCATGGGGGATGGTATGGGGGAAGGCATGGGGGATGGTATGGGGGATGGGATATGTAAGGCGTGTCACATGGTATGTAAAACGGCATGAGGTATGGCATTTGAAAGGGCATGTGAGTTGGCAGTTGGGAGTGGCGCGCACTTTGCTGCCTGACGTGGCGCACTCTGCTTAGTATTTTCAATAATGGGAGCGAGCGCTGTATGCAGGTGGGAGTAACGCGCGCTGCTCTGTGGGGTGGCGCGCACTACTCTCTGGTTGTGGGAAGCGCGGCTGCTGATGTGCGCGCCAGGACTCAAACAGATCTGATGGTGCGTAGAAGATTGGGTGATCATAGGCGGGTCCAGTGCGACCCGTCAACGGGTCGGTTTGACCCGACCCGACTGACATATGAATCTACGGGTCGCAAGTCGACTTGACCGGGTCCGGTCGGCCTGTCCTAGACCCGACCCGACGACCCAACCTGTCAGGTCAAAATGCCCATGTCTGATGTGGAATGGCATGTGAGGGGGCATGTGAAATGGCATGACAAGAGGCATGGTAAGTGTAAGAGAAATTGCATAGCCATGTGCGATGTGCTGTTTCGAAGCTACAGGTGATCATGCACCTGGAACCCACCGGTGAGCAGGTGCGTGTAGAAGAGCAGCCCATTGGCCTCCAAGCCCTCTATTAGCGCCCACAGCTGCTCTCCATCCAGAATCTGCCCCTTCCACGTGGGGTACCCTGCATGGGATTGATGGGGCATGGAGCGGGCAGGCAAGCAGGGAACAGAGGGATGACAGACATGGGTTACCCTGCACACACGGGATGCATGAACCTCAAGGCACTCGTGTCACAGAGTAGAGACAAGGGCCCCTCTTACCATTATATGCGCCAGTGCGGTTACCAACATTCACACCAGTGCAGTTGCCAACATTCGCACCAGTGTGGTTACCAACAGTCACACCAGTTTGGTTACCACCACCGGTGTGGTGACCACTATATGCACCAGTGCAGTTACCAACATGCACCAGTGCAGTTACCACCAACATGCACCGGTGCAGTTACCACCAACATGCACCAGTGCAGTTACCACCAACACGCACCGGTGCAGTTACCACCAACATGCACCGGTGCAGTTACCACCAACATGCACCAGTGCAGTTACCACCAACATGCACCGGTGCAGTTACCCACATGCACCGGTGCAGTTACCACCTACATGCACCGGTGACACAGCAGGGTGGGGAGGGCTTACCACTCTCACCAGTGTGGTTACCAAGTAACTAGCAGCATTGCACTAGTGTGGTTACCAGGTACCCAACACCATTGCGCCAGTACAGTTACCAAGTAACCAACAGCATCGTACCAGTGTGGTTGGAGAGCTGCACGGAGTTGAGGGGGGCCACATCAAAGCCCAGCAGCTGCAGGGTGGGGAGTGGTTACCACTCTCGCCAGTGTGCGGTTACCATGAAGCACCCATGTGGTTACCACTATGCACACCAACGCAGTTACCAACATTCTCGCCAGTGCGGTTGGAGAGCTGCACGGAGTTGAGGGGGGGCACATCGAAGCCCTGCAGCGTGGGGAGGGCTTACCATTCTCACCAATATGGTTACCAGGTAACCAACCAACAGCATCGCACCAGTGTGGTTGGAGAGCTGCACGGAGTTGATTGGGTCCACATCGAAGCCCAGCAGTTGCAGGGGGAAGACCGCCGCCTTGTTGCCCACATACCCCTGGTGCATTTACGCATAAGCGGTGGGGGAGAAGTCGGGGGAGGGGAGTGCGGAGAGGGCGGCGGAAGGCGTGGGCGCGCCGGGGGATGCCGCCTGCTGCTTCGCCGCGGACTCGCGCATGCCACGCAGGCGAGAGCGGCGCGCCTGAGTGCACGAGCACGTGAGCGCACGCAAGCACGGCGCAAGTGAGCGTGAGCGCATGGAAAGCACGGTGCACGGGCACGTGGGCGCACGGAAAGCAAAGCGCAGGATCGCGCGGGCGCACGGAAAGCAGGGTGCAGGAGCGCGTGAGCGCACAGAAAGGACGGCACACGTGCGTGTGGGTGCACGGAACGCACGGCGCAGGAGCGCGTGGGCGCACGTAAAGCAGGGCGCACGGGCGCGTGGACCCGTGAGCGACTCATAGCAGGCTGTTGCTATTGCATTGCGCCATGGCGTTGATGCGGCTGCCGCACACACGCCCCATTGCACGATCACGTCACACCTAGGGTTACACGGGCCCGATTGCACCGCGCTAAGGTGATAAGAGCGACTCGTGACAGCTGGAACGATGTGCGAGATACCTATCCGACGCTGCACTGATAGGCTAGTCAGGTCAGGGTGTGCGGGGATGGCGAGGAGGAGCCTTATCTCTGCCCACGCATTCTAACTAGAAGCGTCACCGTCTGAATCTAAACGAACAGCTAATTACGACCAACAGCTAAATACAATCCGAACGAACAGCTAATTAGAGTCCCACTCCCTTGGGGGAGTGTTCGATTTCTTCTGCTAGGTTTCAGCTTGACTCGATTAGCAAGGGTTCGAAGCGGTTGGAATGGGTGGTGTTCCATCTGGTAGGTGCTGTACTAAACAGTCAAGGGGGTGTTAGGTGGGATGTGATGGGATGGGGATTAGAGAAGCGACAAACTCTGCGTTGGGGGGTGGGAAGGGGGGGTGAAGAACTTGGTGCGTGCGACAGCGCGATATCGCAACTGTCGCGAGCGCGCTGCGTCAATCGCTCGTTGCAACCTACACCGAAGGTTACAGCCGAGTCACTCGCTCGCTGCAACTTCACAACGACGGGAACAGTATAACATCCCCGCCAAGAGCTGCAATTGCGCCTCGATACAGAACTGTACCCATTTCGCCATTCAACACAAAGGCATAAAATGATGCCTAGCATTCGCTAGCGTTTCAGGTGTGTTGCAAATTTATCTTTGGGACTCAGGGAGAACAAAAGTTACTGTCTGGCCTGTAATCAGGTTACAAAGCACAATCAAAGTCGTTATTTTGGCCTAAAATAGGTCCACTATACAACGACTTTGATCGTCTTATTAGCATTCACCCTTTCCTTGTTGTGGTTATCTCGGGCATTCCTGCACCCCCTAAACCTCCTTAACAACGGAGGCTCAACCCCCCTTCTCTTCCTTGCACCTCCATCACTCCCTCTATGTGGCTCGCTGCCCTTCGTGTCTCTCTCTTTCTATCCCAACCCAATGGTGGAAGTGAAGCTTGTCTCGCTCAGCATCCAACCGATCGATTTGTTGGCGTAACCACGGCGCAGAATGGCAAAAATCGGTCACACTTGACGATCAGTCGAGCAAGAGCGATTGTCCCCGGCGAGATGACATCAACGGCTCTCTTTGCGCGGGCAAAGAAAAAGGTCGGTCGTACGAGTGCGTACGCGTTGGTGCATGTACAGTTATGTACATATGCGTCGCGTACGAGTGTGTACGGTAGGTAGACGCACTACGTGCATGAAGGCATACGTACGCATGCATACGTATGTCTACGCGCGTCTAGGTTAAATAGGTAGGTACCAGACATGCGAGTATTCATGCATATACGCATGCAGATGCGCACGCTCCTTAATATTCAGCTCATTATTCCAGAGCTAATTTATCATTGATTTGTTGACCTACATGCATAAGCTCCAGATTACACAAACATATTTGTCAACTTACATGTGTAGCTTGTAAATCAGCAAAATCGGTTCTGTTTACTGCCATGTGGAAAGCTGTAGTTTTGCAAGATACTGTTTTGCTGTTCTCGTTTTGGGCACAGCTGACGAGCGAAACCTATTCGCGCTGCGAATTTGTCACTGTAAATGCTGGCACATTCACTTTGGGTCGCGCTCGCTGTATCGGAGTGTCGGACTGCATATACGCAGGGCACCCAAACCGACTTTCCGACTTTGTCACTGCGCTGCCGACGTAGCACTGTGCAGAACGCTACTTCAGTACATCCACTTTGCACCACGAACCCACGTTCGTTCAGGGGGACCAAGCAAGCCAGAAAGTGCACGAAACGTGATGTGAGTGGGCTGGGCTCACAATCGCTCACCTAACTCCCACTCTCGTTTTTCAGACCTCGATTCTTATCATCCGCCACTCTATCTCAACTCAACATCCGAGCCTCTCTTCTAGATCGCCCTCCGCCATGGGGCATGGCATCACCATTTCGTAAGCCTTCTTTCTTAGTTGGAGTCACGCTATCGTAGTTTCGTTTTTCAGATCTCGTTTCAATCTCAAGCCATTCTACTCAAGAGCGCAGCCTCTCTTTTGGATCGCCGTCCGCCATGGGCCATGGCATTAGTATTTCGTAAGCCCGCTTTCTTACTCACGCTATCTTCAGTCTTGTTTCCCGTAATTTCGTTTTCTTTGTAGATTCCCTCTTCTTAGCTCCGTTTGTTCCGATTTCTGCTTGTCCTTGTTCCTGCTGACGTGTGCATGGTCATGGCAGGCACGCTGCAGCCAGCACAAGCTCGTCATCTGCCGTTCCAGGAGCCAGCAGCAATGCGGCATTCCACATCCAAAATCTGCCACCAAACATGGCGATTTCCGATTAGTTCCGCTTCGGGGCACCGATGCCACACTGCTGTCACGCCGATTGCCATGCCGCTGACACGCCAACGACAATGACGCCGCTGCTCATGGCGCTCTGGCGGCGCATGGCGCGGCCGTGGCGGACAGCAGAGGCGCATGGCGCGGCTCTGGCGGACAGCAGAGCCGGTGCCAGTGCAGCCTCCATGCGCCTCCAGGCGCTCAAATCACAACGCGTCGCCAGGTACAAGAAAAAGACTAAACACAACTGAAACATGAGAGCATGACAAAAAAAAAGAAGCATGTATATAAAAAACAATAAGATCCAATATAGATATTATTGGGAAAACAATTCGCCCTTTCCCCAAACCACTTATATCCTGCCTGATGCTTCGTCATCCCCTGCTAGGTGCCTTGAGACGATGAAAGGAGTGGAATTTTTCAATTGAAAGGAAAGAAACATCAAATTCTGTTTTCCCATATTATTATTACTTGCCCCATTCATTTCCCCACCGAACTTACCCTGCCCATTCTCTCTCCCCCCTCCTCTTACTCTGAACCCGAAACCCTACAACCAGGCTACCCCTTCCAGCATGAGCCACTGCAGCACGTGGTGTTGATGGCGTATGGGGTGGGTCGGCCACCCCATGGACGCCGGCTCAGCCCTCCACGCGGGCGGCTCAGCCCTCCACGCGGGCGGCTCAGCCCTCCACGCGGGCGGCTCAGCCCTCCACGCGGGCAGCTCAGCCCTCCACGCGGGCGGCTCAGCCCTCCACGCGCCGCTGTCGAGCACCTCGCCTCCTCGCCTCGCCGCCCCATGGTGAGAGAAGAACGGAAACAACGACTAAAGAAACAACCAGAACAAGAACTAAGAACAGAAACAAGAACATACAAGAACTAAACATAGTATCATTCATATGATACCCTCAACCCTTCTTGAGACATGTTACCCATCCCCTTGTCTCTCCCCTCTGTTTTGATTCATGTGACCCATCCCCTCCTCTCTCTCCTTTGTTTTTAGTCATGTAACCCACCCCCTCAACTCCCCTCCCCTTCCCTCCCTCCCCCTGTTTCAGCAGCTGCCAGAGCAGCGCGTGGTGTGACGGATGGTGCAGCACGGAGTGGGGGTGCAGGGCATAATTTTGTGAGGTGTTTCACTCACCCCCTCCCCTCTGTCCTCCCCTTTCCAGCAGGTGCCAGTGCTGCGCATGTTGTTTTGCGGTGTGTCACACACCTCCTCCTCTCTGTCCTCCCCTTTCCAGCAGGTGCCAGTGCTGCGCATGTTGTTTTGCGGTGTGTCACACACCTCCTCCTCTCTGTCCTCCCCTTTCCAGCAGGTGCCAGTGCTGCGCATGTTGTTTTGCGGTGTGTCACACACCTCCTCCTCTCTGTCCTCCCCTTTCCAGCAGGTGCCAGTGCTGCGCATGCTGAGGTGTGTCACTCACCCCCTCGTCTCATACCTCCCCTTTCCAGCAGGTGGGAGTGCAGGGCATAATGTTTCGAGGTGTCTCACTCACCCCCTCCCCTCTGTCCTCCCCTTTCCAGAAGGTGGCAGTGCAGGGCGCATAATGTTTTGAGATGTGTCACTCATCCCCTCCTCTCCTTCCTCCCCATATTTCCAGTTTGTTTGTTTTAGTTTGATTGCTTGCTTGTTCTTGTTCATGTGTGCATTCTTTGCTTAAGGGGCGGTAAGGGGGCATGGGGAACGTTGAGACATCCAGGCCACCCTCTCCCCTCCCCTTTCTGCCAGGTACCAGTGCAGCGCTTGCCTATTTGAGCATGTCTCACCCACCCCCTCCCCTCTTTCCCCACTTCCCCCCTTCTGCCAGGTGCCTTCCCATGCCCTGCATGGTGCCTTCTCATGCCCTGCCCGATAAATTCTCATGCCCTGCATGGTGCCTTGGCATGCCCTGCCAGGTGCATTCGCATTCCCTCATGGTGCCTTCTCATTTCCTGCCAGGTAAGAGGGTCAGGGGGTTTAGGGTGCTCCCCCCGCTCACTTGCCCTGCTCCCCCCGCTCACTTGCTCTGCTCCCCCACCCCAACTCCTCCCCTCCCCTTGTGCAGGTGCCAGAAAGATGCATGAATGTATGAACACAAAAGCAAAACAATGTACTAGGGCACATAAAAATCATATGCCTTCTCATTCCCTCAAGGTGCCTTGCCGTTCCCTGCATGATGCCTTCTCATTCCTTGCATGATGCCATTTTCCTCCCCTTTCCAGCAGGTGCCAGTGCAAGGCATAATGTTTTGAGGTGTCACACTCAACACCTCCCCTCTGTCCTCCCGTTTCCAGCAGGTGCCAGTGTAGCGCATGTTGATTGAAGAGGTCTCACTCACCCCGTCCCCTCTTTCCATCCCAATATTTCCTGTTTGTTTGTTTGTTTGTTTGTTTCAGTTTGTTTTGCTTGCTTGTTTGTTGTTCCTGTGTGCATTCTTTCTCAAGGGGGGGGTGTAAGGGGGCATGGGGAACTGTGAGACGTCCAAGCCACCCTCTCCCCTCCCCTTTCTGCCAGCTGCCACTGCAGCGCCTGCCCATTTGAGCTTGTCTCACCCACCCCCTCCCCTCTTTCCCCACTTTCCCCCTTCTGCCAGGTGCCTTCTCATGCCCTGCAAGGTGCCTTCGCATGTTGCACGGTGCCTTCTCATGCCCTGCATGGTGCCTGTTGATGCCCTGGCAGGTGGATTTGCATTCCTTGCATGGTGAATTTCATTTCCTGCCAGGTAAGGGGGTAAGGGGGTTTAGGGTGCTCCCCCCGCTCACTTGCCCTGCTCCCCCCGCTCACTTGCTCTGCTCCCCCACCCCGACTCCTCCCCTCCCCTTGCGCAGGTGCCAGTTTCTCCTGTCGCCAAGATGAAGATACTTTGCACAGGGAGCAGATGCGTTGCCAGCTGCTTGTGTGCCCGTCCCTGATCATCCATGCGCGGGACATGAGAGAGGACAAGGGAGAGAAACAGAAGCAGGGAGGAGCGCAGCGCCATGCCATGCTGCATGCCCCACCAATTCAGCCGCATGTGCGTTGTGAGTCGCCTCAGAGCATGCACTGCACACCTTGCCATATCCCACACACCTGCCATCCCACCATGCCCTCACACCTCCTGCCATCCCCTCACTTGGTCTGCTCCCCCCGCTCACTTGCTCCGCTCCCCCTCTCCCCCACCCCAACTCCCCCCCTCCCCTTGCGCAGGTGCCAGCTTCCCTCCTATCGCCAAGATGAAGACACTTGGCTTGCGATGTGCAGAGTGGTAGGAGGGATGAATCTGATCACATTAAGAACATAAATGTATGTGCCTGTTGTTATACATGCAGGGGGAGGGGGGGGGGGGGGGAAGTGCAGGTTTGGTTTGGGCCAGGTTTGGGATATCAAAGAGTGGCAGAAACGGAAACAGGGAGTAGATGTGTTGCCACCTGCTTGTGTTCAGCCATGCGCAGGGCAGGACATGAGGGAGAAGAAGAGAGAGAAACAGATGCACAAGGAGGGAGCGCATGTGCCATTTTCTCCTGTCGACAACATGAGGCTATTTGCTACGACGCGTAGAGTGATAGATGACTTATAGATTTGATGACCTAGCGAATGTGAATGTATGTGCTTGTTATTATATACGCAGGCGGGCAGAGAAAGCGGGGAGGGGTGAGGGAAAAGGGAGGGGAGTGGGGAGCAGAAGCAGAACAGAAGAGGGAGTGGTGGATGAGCTCCTGGCTCTCTGTGCTGTGCGCCCCTCCCTGGTTGGCCATATCATGCCATGCCATGCCATGCCCGGGAGGGATATGATAGAAAGGAAGCACAAAGAAGAAGCAGAAGCAGGAATGTGATATGACAGGGAGCAGATATGCATGGGCCATGCCCAGGGATTTCCAGGGCGGTTCGAGGGGGGCTGTGAGGGGCTGTGAGGAGAATTGGGGGGTAGGGGGGCCTTAGGGGGGCCTTGGGGGGGCTGTGGGGGGGTTTTTTCAGGATTTTAGGGGGGTTTCCCCCTCTCTTGTACCCCATCTCTGCTTATTAATCAATCACAAACAAGCTTTCTGCCATCACCCTTCCGATTACGCTCATGTTGTCGCCTTGCCGCCTGAGGGAGGTGGAGGGGAGTAAGGGGGGAAGGGAGAGGAGGGCAGAAGGGAGAGCAAGGGGGGATGAGAGAGACGATATGCGCTGCTTGTTTTGATTTGCACACTGAAGGAGAGTGTGAGGAGAGTGAGAGAAGGAGGGTGTGAGAAGAGAGAGTGTGAGAAGGAGTGCCATACAGTGAAGTACTCGGATATCTTGGGCACTGCAAAGCAGAAGCGTTGCAAGGAATGTGATCCAGATGATCCAGGTGGTCCGGGGCCCTCCTCCTGAAATACGTATGTCAAGATGTTGACCAGAGTGGGAGCCAGGGCAGTGTATGTACGGGGTGGTGTATGTAGGGGTGGGCAGGGCAGGTGCAAACGTAGGAGAAATTGAATGAAAGAGGGGGAGAAAGAAGAAAAGTGGCACAAGTTCACTGCAGGTAGGCAGGATAAGTCACCAGCACAGGGGGGTGAAGTGACAAGGGCAGGCGGGTGAAGTGACAAGGGCAGGCGGGTGAAGTGACAAGGGCAGGGGGGTGAAGTGATGAGACCTGCTTTCCAAGGTCAAAACAAGGGCCCATTGCTGACCTACTAACACTCACCGACACGGCATGCCTCATGCGCCGACCTGTTGTGTGAAACCTGCCCCATCCTCACACCACACATCAAATCAAGCACTAGACCAACACCCCCATGCCCTCTCACACACCTCCTCTGCAGCAGGGCTACTGGCATCACTACCCACCAGCAGCACAAGCAGCATGTTCAGGAGTCATCTCAAACCACACCTCAACACCAGACCAACACCCTCATGACCTGTCACCTCACTCACTTCCCCTGCTGCACGGCTGCTGGCGTCACTCCCCACCACCAGCACCAGCACCAGCATTAGCAGCAGCAGCATATCCAACCACATGCGAGTGATTCGACTCAAAGCACACCTCGACCACCACACTGGCACGCCCCATGCCCTGTCACCTCACCCATCTGCTCTACAGCAGGGCTATTGGCGTCACGCCCCACCACCAGCACCAGGCTATCAGCAGCGAGTCCAGCACCCACACACCCCGTGCCCTGCTCTGCTGCACCAGTCACCTGCTCTGCTGCACCACTCACCTGCTCTGCTGCACCACTCACCTGCTCTGCTGCACCACTCACCTGCTCTGCTGCACCACTCACCTGCTCTGCTGCACCACTCATCTGCTCTGCTGCACCACTCACCTGCTCTGCTGCACCACTCACCTGCTCTGCTGCACCACTCACCTGCTCTGCTGCACCACTCACCTGCTCTGCTGCACCACTCACCTGCTCTGCTGCACCACTCACCTGCTCTGCTGCACCACTCACCTGCTCTGCTGCACCACTCACCTGCTCTGCTGCACCACTCACCTGCTCTGCTGAACCACTCACCTTCTCTGCTACACCCACCTGCTCTACAGCAGGGCTGCTGGCGTCGCTACCCACCACCAGCAGCTGGCCATCCACCTCCATGCTCGTTATCACCACCTGATGGGAGTGGTTGAAAACAGTTGAAAGGGGTTGATAGCGGTTGAAAGTGGTTGAAGGGGTTTGAGCAGGTTTAAGAGGGGTGTTGCCGCAAGGACCACTCCACCCCAGCAACCGGCCATCCATCCACCTCCATGCTCGTGATCACCACATTACGGGAGTGTTTTGGGGTGTTTACAATATTTTGGGGGGGTTGAAAGCAGTTGACAGGGGTTGAGCGGGCTTAAGAGATGTGGCGATGCTTCATGGGACATCTCCCCTCCACCACCAGCAGCTGGGCTTTCACCTCCATGCTCGCGATCTCCACCTGATGGGAGTGTCGTGGGGTACGTGACAGCGGTTGAGTGGAGTTGAAAGAGGTGTTTCTTCACCCTCCCTCTCTCCTCGAAGCAAAGCAAGTACACTCCCTCCACTCCTCGTGCCTCACCTGATGAATTACGAGGAGGTGTTGCTTGCTGGTAAATCAATTCAGCACGGAAACTCGAGGATTGTCCTTCCCCTCTCGCAGCGGTGCCAGAGCGCCAGCAAGCAAGCAAACCATGACGTCAGCACGCCCACCATGCCGTCCTCAGCAGGGGTGCCCTTCTCTCTCCCCCTCTCGTCCCCCACTCCCCCTCCTCCTCCCCCCCCCCCCATCCCACCCCCAACCCCCATGAGGTTTAGATGACCTGAACCCCACTCAATGTGATACCTTTCTGGGCCCTAGAGCATGCAAAACCATCCCAATTCACCATCATACTTACATTCAAAACACTTGAGGAAATTTGAGTTTCCCGAAAGTTCCTGCCCCACAGTTCTCCGTCCCCTCTAGGCCCTAGCCGTGCAGAATACGTTTCTGGGACCCGCAGCATCAAGCAGCAGGCTAATCCACCGCCACACGTTTGTTCGAAACAGTATTGAGATTCCAGAAAGTCCCCCTCACCTACCTGCCCACTCTTCTTCCTCCCCTGTAGCCTCGCATACCTTCCTGGGCCCTGCAGCGCGCAGCATGTCACATGCAGTGATGGCGTCTGCTTGAGTCTGGATGTTGCAAGGGAGGGAAACAGAGGCCAGAAACAGGGGTTTTTTCTATTCAACCTGGGAGAAGGGCCCATATTAGTTAGACAGGCAGTTGGAGGGTGCATCACACATGGGGAGGGAGAGACGTTGAGTTGCTTCTGCCTCAAGGTAGTTCCCCGATGGACATTTTCGACATACGGTCGGCATACAGGATACGACACGGCACGGCACGGCGCGACCCGGCACGGCACGGCGCGACCCGGCACGGCGCGGCACCAGCACGACATGACACGAGAAATGCTTGAGAGATGACTTGGGAGTCATAAACGGCAGCACTTGACACTCGTGGTGCTGGGGAGTAGGGTAGATCAGGTACCTCGGAAGCTGAGAATGATAGGGCTTTAAGACAAACACGCTAGAGCTTTGAAGATATTTACATGAGGCCTGTGAGAAATTCCCCGAGCCTGTGGTGGCTGCTCCTGCTGGCCGTCTAGCAGATCTACCTCCCCCAGGTCCGCCTTCCCCGGATGGCGCACACGCAGATGCGTGCGGATAAGCGGCGGAGAGAAGTCAGGGGAGGGGAGTGCGGAGAGGGCGGCGGAAGGCGTGGGCGCGCCGGGGGACGCCGCCTGCTGCTTCGCCGCGGACTCGCGCATGCTGCGCAGGCGAGAGCGGCGCGCCTCTGCGTCCTCCATGGCTACTCGGCGGGAGACAAGTACGGTCCGCGTCACGCGCTGTGGACAGAGAGCGCGCGCAGCGCGGGGAGGGACCAGGGACGGAAGGAACGCGGCGATAGAGCGGAAAGCTGAGGGAGACTATCTAAGTAAGGGCGATACCCGCGTCCGTTTTTACGCGATGTGGGCGGAGAGCGCGCGCAGCGGCTCTGCGTCCTCCATGATGCTTGACAAGAGAGCTCAGTACGGAAATCACTTGCTTGTAGTATAACATGATACCTACCAAGTTAATTCAACACAGGACCACTAGCATAACCCTCTCTCCGAAATATTGAAGCGTAACAGCTTGTGAGTTCGAATTCGCCTGGTCCTTTTCTTAGTGTTAATTGTGCTCAGGGAAGTGCCTCACCTGGCCAAAAACAGTTGAGTGTTTTCTTTTTACAGTACATTCAACTCAGCTCTCAGTTGTCAGCTGAGCATCAACTCCCTTATCCTGCAGCACCCCTACACTGTCACCACTCACCAAGGCACTTTCACCATCTTGCAATCCATCTAAACCATCTACACCACTTTCAACCGCTTGTGCACGTAACACAACAGGCGGGCTTATAATGTCATCGCGGCTCTGAACGAGGCAGAGCTCCAGGCGATTGGGAGTGGGGGGAGTGGGAGAGGACTCGGTGCCGTCCAGAGGTGGAGAGCGGTGCTGCAAGGTTCGTGCGAGCACAGCCTGTAGGGAGAAAGAATGGGAGGAGAGCAGCAATCAGGTCAGGAAGGTTGCAATGCCACGGGTTGCCAATGCCAACTCTGCTCATATAGCTTGCCTCAAAGCCATGGACAGCCCAGTGCCACTGCCAGCTCTGCTGTTGAAACAGAAAAGCTAGACGAACATTGAAAACACAGCAGAGCATCAACAAACACAAGCACGAGGCGCAACAGCAGCTGCTCACCTGTAGGGATGCCACTGCTAGCTCCGCTGCTCTAGCCAAGTCTTGAGGATACTTCTGATGAAAGGAGGGAGAGAGGGAGGGAAGTAGGGAGGGAAAGAGGGAGAGAGGGAGGGAAGGAGGGAGGGAAAGAGGGAGAGAGGGGGGAAAGGAAAGTGTGTGAGGGAGAGAATGGAAGGAGAGGAGCTGAGAGAATGAGGAGCAGATTGAGTCAATGTAACCAGAAGAGTGAGATGTAACCAGCACTGTGAGATGTAACCAGCACGTGAGATGTAACACTGTGAGATGTAACCAGCACTGTGAGATGTAACCAGCACTGTCAGATGTAACCATCACTGCACTGTGAGATGTAACCAGCACTGTCAGATGTAAACAGCACTGTGAGATGTAACCAGCACTGTGAGATGTAACCAGCACTGTGAGATGTAACCAGCACTGTGAGATGTAACCAGCACTGTGAAATGTAACCAGCACTGTGAGATGTAACCAGCACTGTGAGATGTAACCAGCACTGTGAAATGTAACCAGCACTGTGAAATGTAACCAGCACTGTGAGATGCAGCACCGTGCTGCAACTGCCCCACTCACATGTGACCATCCAAGCAGCAATGCTGTCATCAAATCTCCTGTTCCCTGTATGTGGGATGGCATGGGGGATGGCATGTGAATTCGAATGTAGGACTGAGACGCAATGAGATGCTTGCCATGCGGCAACGGATTACATGAGACCATCCAAGCAGCAATGCTGCCACGAAATCCCCTTTTCCCTGCATGTGTGGCGTTGAAGTGGGATGGCATGGGGGATGGTATGGGGGAAGGCATGGGGGATGGTATGGGGGATGGGATATGTAAGGCGTGTCACATGGTATGTAAAACGGCATGAGGTATGGCATTTGAAAGGGCATGTGAGTTGGCAGTTGGGAGTGGCGCGCACTTTGCTGCCTGACGTGGCGCACTCAGCTTAGTATTTTCAATAATGGGAGCGAGCGCTGTATGCAGGTGGGAGTAACGCGCGCTGCTCTGTGGGGTGGCGCGCACTACTCTCTGGTAGTGGGAAGCGCGGCTGCTGATGTGCGCGCAAGGACTCAAACAGATCTGATGGTGCGTAGAAGATTGGGTGATCATAGGCGGGTCCAGTGCGACCCGTCAACGGGTCGGTTTGACCCGACCCGGTTGACATATGAATCTACGGGTCGCAAGTCGACTTGACCGGGTCCGGTCGGCCTGTCCTGGACCCGACCCGACGACCCAACCTGTCAGGTCAAAATGCCCATGTCTGATGTGGAATGGCATGTGAGGGGGCATGTGAAATGGCATGACAAGAGGCATGGTAAGTGTAAGAGAAATTGCATAGCCATGTGCGATGTGCTGTTTCGAAGCTACAGGTGATCATGCACCTGGAACCCACCGGTGAGCAGGTGCGTGTAGAAGAGCAGCCCATTGGCCTCCAAGCCCTCTATTAGCGCCCACAGCTGCTCTCCATCCAGAATCTGCCCCTTCCACGTGGGGTACCCTGCATGGGATTGATGGGGCATGGAGCGGGCAGGCAAGCAGGGAACAGAGGGCTGACAGACATGGGTTACCCTGCACACACGGGATGCATGAACCTCAAGGCACTCGTGTCACAGAGTAGAGACAAGGGCCCCTCTTACCACTATATGCGCCAGTGCGGTTACCAACATTCACACCAGTGCAGTTGCCAACATTCGCACCAGTGTGGTTACCAACAGTCACACCAGTTTGGTTACCACCACCGGTGTGGTGACCACTATATGCACCAGTGCAGTTACCAACATGCACCAGTGCAGTTACCACCAACATCCACCGGTGCAGTTACCACCAACATGCACCAGTGCAGTTACCACCAACACGCACCGGTGCAGTTACCACCAACATGCACCGGTGCAGTTACCACCAACATGCACCAGTGCAGTTACCACCAACATGCACCGGTGACACAGCAGGGTGGGGAGGGCTTACCATCTCAAAAATCCCTATTGATTATACATACCTTTTACATACCTTTTCTATACTCCTTGGTATGTATTTAGTAGGGGTGATTAGGCCTACTATAAAGTAGAAGTTGTCGTACCTTTTTAGTAGGGTCCATTTCCATACGAAAAGGACTAGCTATTTAGTTAGTAAATGTTCCTCATTTACATGTCACTTATATTACATTTGCTGTCCCAACATCATGAAACTGCCTCCCGGTAGTCATGCATTTTCTGTTAAAAAAACATACATTTGCCTGACCAATTGTATGGAATCTGTGCAAATTTGGGGCTCCAATTTCTTGCTGAAAGTGACCCAGATGTTTGTATCCCGAATGTAACCATCTGTCCATTTCCCAATTATATATAATACATAAGCTATATAATACAACAGATCCCAGCATGGCACCAACTCGGCCGCCCACATCATCCACGTCTACACACTATCCTCCGCATCCTCCCACTCACCCACATCATCCAGGAGATCACGCTCCATGGTGGCATCACTGTTGTTGGAACCCGTCTTCTTCTTCTTGCCTTTCTCGGGCTCCACCTGGGCATACTCGAACAGGAGAGCAACCGCCTTCTTCTCGGCGGCATCGGGGTCAGCCCCATCGGGAACGAGGTCGGGGAAGCCGCTGCCCGAGATCACCACAGTCTCGGTGGGTCCAAACACCCACCCCTGATACTGCTCCGACCATGCAGGAAGCTGGTCATCCGGGGACTCCTCGAGGGTCTTGCGAATGGCCGCCTTCACCTTGCGGTGGTAGCAGGCAATGTCAGCTGCATTCACATCCGCATCCGTAGGAATGCGTTTGCCACAAGCCTTGTGGTGCACCACGGAATATTCAGCCTGTTACAACGGGGGAGTGCAGATTAAAGGGGAAAGGTAGTGTTGGTTAGGCAAACTGGACATGGCAGGCAGGTGGGAGGTGATAGAGCACAAAAGGCATGCGATGACACCTCCACTCCACGTTCCTGAGGGGTGGTGAGCAGGGAAAGGGATGGGCAGCATTAGGCAGAGTGCAAGTGCACCGAGCAACAAGACAGGCACAAAACTGAGCCCCTCTATGCTCTTGCCAGCATAAGGGGTGGTTGGAGTGGAGAGGGGCAACATGGGAGAACGGTTGATGCATGAAGTATGGAGTGCAACACGCTGGGCATGGAATCAACGCCCTACAAGCTTCTGCCAGTGTGGCAGGAAATGGGCAGGGTGGCATGGGAAACAGGGAAGGGGGAAAAATGGGGAGAAGGAGAAAGAGGGGAGATTAGGGGATGGCGGAGGAGGCAGGGAGGGGCGGGTGGGGTTATTTAATGGTGCCGCTCATCACTGCGAGCTGCAGGCTGCCTCCTGACTCGCCCAGTGAGAACTCAAAGGGGGACTGCCCGTACCTGGGGTTCGGGAAAGGAGAAAAAAGGCGGGAGGGAATGGGGAGAAAGGGCCGGGGAAAGAGTGCAGGAAGCAAGGGTTGGGGTGGGGGAGGGGGGAAAAAGGGGAGAAGGAGAAAAAGGGGAGATTAAGGGATGGCGGAGGAGGCAGGGAGCGGCGGGTGGGGCCATTTAATGGTGCCGCCCATCACTGCGAGCTGCACCATGCCTCCTGACTCGCCTAGGGAGAACTCGAAACGGGACTGCCCGTACCTGGGGTTCGGGAAAGGAGAAGAAAAAAGGCGGGAGGGAATGGGGAGAAAGGGCCGGGGAAAGAGTGCAGGAAGCAAGGGTAGGGGTGGGGGAGGGGGGAAAATGGGGAGAAGGAGAAAAGAGGGGAGATTAGGGGATGGAAAGGAGGAGGCGGAGAGCGGCGGGTGCGGCCATTTGATGGTGCCGCTCATCACTGCGAGCTGCAGGCTCCCTCCTGACTCGCCCAGTGAGAACTCAAAGGGGGACTGCCCGTACCTGGGGTTCAGTAAAGATGAGGAAAAAATGAAATGGGAAAAAGGGGAGGGGAGGGGGAGAGGTAAGGGACAAGAAGCGGCAGGGAGGGGCGGGTGGGGCCATTTGATGGTGCGATTGGTTGGCGGGAGGGTCGGAGGGAAGATGGTTGGAGGGAAGATGGGGCGACCAACTGGCTATGCAAGGCAATCTTCAAGCAACCAATCTTACAGCTACAATTCAACACAAGAAACAAAGTGCTCGCACATGTGCAAACGTAAAAAATCACACTCATACGTACCAGATACAGCAGATAGGCGATGTGGTACGCCTTCACCACCGTAGCCGACCCGCCAGCACCCTTCTGAAATGCGTTGCGGACGATGATGTCGAAGAGCGCAGTGCCAAACGGGCGCATCGTGCCTTCAGCAAAGTGCCAGATAAGAAGCCCTCCCTTTTCTGCTCAGCACATAGATATATAAACAATGGAAACAGACATTGCAGTCATACGTTATATGGAAAGGTGGGTACTTGCATAACCAAGGGTATGCCAAGAACATAAGACGTATACAGCACCATGCGTAACAACTGTGGTTACCAATGCTCACGTACTGCACTTACCAAGAGGCTTGACCAGTGGTATCCCACCCTTGCTCTCCAAGTTGTATACTTGGGTCGGTGTGCGCTCCTCATCACAAATCAGCTCGCTGTAATCGAACTTCAGGCGGGGATTCGCTTCGCAAACTAGCCCATAGGCGTCAGCAAAATTCCGGCGCCCATTCATCGAGATCCGCGCACGCCAATCACTCTGCTTGCGCGTTGAAGCGCCTGCCCGCGCCACGCAGTACGTCATGACTGCTACTAGCGCGGCAGCCTTGCTCTCGCCCCAAACACCGATGAGGCACCGCATCACCACGCTTTCTGACGGGTACACGCTCGTAACGTCGTCCGGTTGGCGAAAGAACGCCACAACCACAGCAAGCTCCATTTTTTTCTGGTACATGGGAATGCGGAAAAGAATAGGGAGATTTGGAAACTTGGAAACGTGGCAAATCAGCATGCGAGAAGAACAAGTCGACTCAAAACAGAACAAGGCCAGAAAAGGAGGGGCGTGAGGAAAGGGTGAAGAGGGGATGAGCAAACAGCAATGCCCCTTAGCCATAACCCACACAAACATAACCCACCAACCCCCATTCCACACTTTCGATATGGCACTTACGTTCCATGCCTTGCCATAGGAAGGCAACTGGCGCATGAGGATCTGGTCCCTCAACGGGATACCGCTGAGTGACGTGTGCAGGACTACGTCGCACACGTTACCGTTGTTCTTCATCGTTGGATACTTCCGCTTCCGCGGCACAGCAGGGGAAGCACGGTTGGATGTCGGGCGCTGCAGCATTTCGCGTTCGGGTGTGGCGACATGAGCTTGCTGCGACGTTGGTGCTGATCGCGGCGTTCCATTGGTGCTTGGAGACCCCGAGGCATGACCCACCGCACCCCTCTCCAGGGAGCAGGACCCGTTGTTAAGTTGCAACAAAAGCGACGAAATCAGCTGTGACTGCTGCTGCGTGGTTCGCTCCAACTCAGCAAGCCGCCCGTTAGCAGCCTGGTCAGATGCCGCGGCAACACCCTCCAGGGGGCTCCCAGCAGGACTTTGAGAGGGAAGCGACGCCCCATCACGCTCGGTGATGTTGTTCAGCGTGTCCTGTCGCCCGTCCCCTGCGGCACAGGAAATGAGCGTTACGGTTAAAACTGGGATACAAGCACAAGAGAAGATCTGGAATACAAGCACAACACAAGTTCCAAAGAACAGGGCAAGAAAAATTCAAGAGCTCTTACCTTGCTTTTCCGTCTGCAGCTTCGTGCGTTCCTCTTCCTCATCATGCTCCTCATCACTGAAGTCGTCAGCATGGACTTGAACCCCCAAGGGAGCGGCATCACCAGCACCGCTAGACGGGTCAGCTGCGGCAGCAGAGGCGTTGTCAATGCCGGTGTTGCCCGCAACATCGTCGACATCATCGTTGTCATCGACGTGCTCAGAAGCGCCATCCTTGCGCGCTTTCGTGATCAGTCGGCCGCCAACAGCCTTGCGCTTCTTGACACCGCCACTCAAGCGGGTACCAAGACCCCCAGCTCCCTGCATCTTCGGGGTCAGCTTGATGGGGCGCTTGCCTGTCACCTCGCTCCGGACAGCAAGGACAGTAGCCATAGTTCTGGAGGTGGTGAAGACCGTACCGAGGAAGATAGGAACTAGGAGACGGATGAATATGATAATAATGCCCAGCAAGTTGTGACTTAAGTAGTAGTTAAGCTGGGCGATTAGATTGAAGCTCCTACAAGCGCAGTTGATTGGCGCCAAAGGGCAGGTGAGCACTACATTTGGGCAGGTGAAATGCATGGTTGGGCAGGTGATCGGCGGCGCTTGGCAGGTGTATTGATGTTCTGCTGGCAGGTGATTGAGAGCCTAGGCAGCTGAAAACGCCACCTGCTACGAGCACTGCTATCTGTTGAGAAAGTCTGGGCATGGAATAGGTTCGACATCTTGTCAATATACGAGCTAATCACAATTCAGAGAAACGTCTGGTTTGTAAGCCTCCAGTGTTGGCGCCAAATGTAAACTACAGTTTGGCGCGAGAGCTTCAGGAGGAGCTGGGAAGTGAGGAAACAAAGCCAAGTCCTCCTCCGTGCTCTAACTATCAGAAGAGGCGATTGTTTGAGTGTTTGAATTGCCATAGTTTGAACATTCGAATGAAGAAGACGATGTATGGTCCGCACGATCAGTTGGCAACAACAAATCGTAACCGTCTAAGCTAGTCAAGGTGGGAAAGGAGCAGTTACGAGGCTACGAGGATGATCTGTGGGGAAGTGTAAGGGCGGGGTGTATCAAGGGATGTGCAATTTTGCAGTCGCGATCCCCAAGCACCAATGGATGCGGTCGGGGGTCGCCACTGCAGTGTTTTTTCGCGGCTGACTTTGTAATTCGTTCGTTTTATTCTCGTTGTCATTTCGCTGCGTCGCTGGACGACAGAAAAAAAATTGCGAGAAGGATCGACGTGCACCCGGTGCACCATCAACGCCTGATTGAAGTGGATCGCAAGCTGTGGGATCAGTCTGGTATAGGGTTGTTTGGTCGGCATGACCAAGTGGCTGTGGTGCAGCAGGTGTACAGTAATACCCTTACACATCGGACAAAACTTATAGCAAGGATCGCTTGATGCACTCCGCCCTAATCGCAACCACACATCTCAAGAAGTGGTTACTGTGCCTAGTTCGTTCGCGTCCAGATGGTCACTCATTCGTTGTGTTGCCAGGAAACTTGTGATTCCGCGAATAGGAGGTGAGGGTCGACGTGGATGTTGCTGTCTTCGGCAAAATTGGACCAGGTGTACAGTGAGGAAGAAATGGCAACATGCCCAACCAGGCCATGTGCTGTTCAATTCCGCCACTTTCGAACTTTGTCGCAACATGAATAACGACAAATGTTCCAGCTGTGCACGGCAGGAGTCGCTCACTACCTCCACCGTCATGTGGGGTGTACTTACGGAATCAACGTCTGACCCTCGCTTTATGGTGATAAATTCAATGACAAATTAGCAACTGATCTAGTACACAGCAACTGGATATGAATTCACATTTGTTGCATTTATTTGGAAAACCACAATTATCAACTATGTCATTCACAGCTGCACAAGCCACAGTTGGTGCTAAGAGTTGGTAAGCTTCCTTCATGGTGTACATGTTCGAAAAATATGTGCTAAAAATGATGCAAAATATTTTTTGTGAGCCGTTTTAAGAATGACGACAACGACGACAAGGACGACACGGGCGACGACGACGACGACGACAACGACAACAATAGCAACAGCAAGAACAACAATAACAGCCACAACAACAGCAACAACAACAGCAACAACATCTACAACAACATCAACAACAGCCACAACAACCAAAACTACAGCAACAACATCAGCAACAACAGGAGCAGCACCAACAGCAGCACCAGCAGCAGCAGCACCAGCTGTGAAGAAAGGAACGTGAATGAATGACTATGAAATGAAGTGAGTACAAATATGAAACCCTAATTGGGTTGTACCCCCTATGGGATACCCCACTATAGCCTACAGAAATGAGTAAGCTATGATGTTCTGACACCAGCAACAGCATCAGCAGCACCAGCAACAGCAGCAACTGCAACAACAACAACACCGACAACGACGACGACAAGGACGACAAGGGCGAAGACGACGACGACGACGACAACGACAACAATAGCAACAGCAAGAACAACAATAGCAGCCACAACAACAGCAACAACAACAACAGCAACAACATCTACAACAACATCAACAACAACCACACCAACCATAACTACAGCAACAACATCATCAACAACAGCAGCAGCACCAGCAGCAGCACCAGCAGCAGCACCACCAGCAACAGCATCAGCAGTAGCAGCAACAACAACAGCTGCACCAACGACAACACCGACAACGACGACGACAAGGACGACAAGGGCGACGACGACGACGACAACGACAACAATAGCAACAGTAAGAACAACAATAACATCCACAACAACAGCAACAACATCCACAACAACATCAACAACGGCCACAACAAGGACAACTACAGCAACAACATCAACAACAGCAGCAGCAGCAGCAGCAGCAGCAGCAACAACAACTGTGCCAACGACAACACCGACAACAACGACGGCAACGACGACAAGGACGACAAGGACAACAATAACAACAACAGCAGCAACAGCAGCAGCAGCAGCAGCAGCAGCAGCAACATCAACAGCAGCAAGAGCACCAACGGCACGAATGGCAACGACGACGACAAGAACGACAAGGACGACAAGGGCAACTACGACGGCAACGACGACGACGACGACAACGACAACAATAGCAACAGCAAGAACAACAATAACATCCACAACAACACCAACAACATCCACAACAACATCAACAACGGCCACAACAACCACAACTACAGCAACAACATCAACAACAGCAGCAGCAGCAGCAGCAACAACAACTGTGCCAACGACAACACCGACAACAACGACACGAATGGCAACGACGACGACAAGAACGACAAGGACGACAAGGGCAACTACGACGGAAACGACGACGACGACGACAACGACAACAATAGCAACAGCAAGAACAACAATAACATCCACAACAACACCAACAACATCCACAACAACATCAACAACGACCACAACAACCACAACTACAGCAACAACATCAACAACAGCAGCAGCAGCAGCAGCAGCAGCAGCAGCAACAACAACTGTGCCAACGACAACACCGACAACAACGACGGCAACGACGACAAGGACGACAAGGACAACAATAACAACAACAGCAGCAACAGCAGCAGCAGCAACATCAACAGCAGCAAGAGCACCAACGGCACTGACGGCAACGACGACGACAAGAACGACAAGGACGACAAGGGCGACTACGACGGCAACGACGACGACGACGACAACGACGACGACGACAAGGTATTGGGTATTGCGAGCACACCTGTGATTTTTTTTCGAGGGTATTGGGTTTGCGACACTACATGGAAACACCTCTGATAAGTTGAATTGTTTCGTGCAAATAGTTGTGGAATGGAATGTAAAGATGTGAGTTATCGATTTCCTGGCTCTTTTATTTAGTGAGTTTTTGAAACAACCAGTGTAAAACTTATAACGGAGCGAGATCAAAGGTTTGAACACACGAAGTTCGTGCCTCACACAACAGGTACAAGTTTCGACCGATGAGGCACGATCTGCTACGATTTGCCGCGAAGCGCACTAGCAGGATTTCGACCGCCAAGACGCCAAGGGTCGTGCACTTGGAAGAACGATCGCTAGTGATTTGACGCTCTGTAGTCTCTATTCGCTTCTACTGCACAACATGCCGATCGATCCTCATAAAAGCCGCGTAGGCTTACAACGCCTTCATTTCCGCAGTCCCTTTCTCAGATTTTGCGGGATAGGAAGCCGTCGACGGCTTCAGATTTGCCTTTGTTATGGCAGCAACTCCGAGAGCACGTTATTTAGTGATGTTATCACTTATTCTGTGTGCGTGGTGCGCAGCACTCTTCCAGACGCACCGTGCTCTGAAGTCTCATCAGACCAACAACGTAGAGTGTAGGCTGCATCAAGCTCGCCTTCGTGACGAGGGCTACGAGAACGGCCCGTTGAAGGCTACCGAAGATGGACAGATTCACAAGGATCCGCCACCCGCATGCCATCATCACAAGCGTAGGCGGATTGACGATCCGGCAGTTCCTACAAGCCCCGCACAAGAAGCTCACACTACCGCGCCACACTTTGATGCGCCAACGAATGAGCACGAGCAAATCGCCTTTCAGCCCGACGCCTCTCAAGAGCCGATTGACTTCGATTGGGGGCCTGGAATCTTTGACACACGAAAAGAGCTGCTGTTACTGATGCAAAGCTTCCGTGAAGGGCAGGGCATGACCGTTGAAGAGAGCAAGCGGTTTTTGCGGGTCGTATGCCACCCGGGCTTCAACTCCGAGGATCTCCAAGGCTGGCGGAGCATAAAAGATGCGCAAAAGTGGGCTGCGGACAAGTGGGGCTCGAAAGCGCCCGAGTGGAAGACGACAATGGTCGAGGTCCCAGGGGTGTTGGAGAATGGCCGACCCGTCTATGTGCCCTTGAAATACACGGACACTCTCAAGGTAAGTCACGGGGAGTGATGCTCTTTCACTACAGAGAATCTATTTGGTGGTGATTTAACGATCGTTTTTCGTTTTACGTGTTTTCCAGGTGGTGCAGGCGATTTTTGAAGACCGGTGCAACCAAAAAGGATTCGCACTGTACCCGAGCATAAAGAAACGCAACAACAAGAGGATTTATACACGCCCCCAACATTGCAACTGGTGGCTCGAAGCCCAGGTGAGTGGTCGGCGATGGCAAGGGCTGTAACAGGGTTAGGTGAGCTCGGATGTGAGTGTGTAGGGAGGGTCAGAGTGATAGGTGAGCTCGGATGTGAGTGTGTAGGGAAGGTCAGAGTGATAGGTGAGCTCGGATGTGAGTGTGTAGGGAAGGTCAGAGTGATAGGTGAGCTCGGATGTGAGTGTGTAGGGAGGATCAGAGTGATAGGAGAGCTCGGATGTGAGTGTGTAGGGAGGGTCAGGGTGATAGGAGAGCTCGGATGTGGGTGTGTAGGGAGGGTCAGAGTGATAGGTGAGCTCGGATGTGAGTGTGTAGGGAGGGTCAGAGTGATAGGTGAGCTCGGATGTGACTGTGTAGGGAGGGTCAGAGTGATAGGTGAGCTCGGATGTGAGTGTGTAGGGAAGGTCAGAGTGATAGGTGAGCTCGGATGTGAGTGTGTAGGGAAGGTCAGAGTGATAGGTGAGCTCGGATGTGAGTGTGTAGGGAGGATCAGAGTGATAGGAGAGCTCGGATGTGAGTGTGTAGGGAGGGTCGGGGTGATAGGAGAGCTCGGATGTGACTGTGTAGGGAGGGTCAGAGTGATAGGTGAGCTCGGATGTGAGTGTGTAGGGAGGGTCAGAGTGATAGGTGAGCTCGGATGTGACTGTGTAGGGAAGGTCAGAGTGATAGGTGAGCTCGGATGTGAGTGTGTAGGGAGGATCAGAGTGATAGGAGAGCTCGGATGTGACTGTGTAGGGAGGGTCAGAGTGATAGGTGAGCTCGGATGTGAGTGTGTAGGGAGGGTCAGAGTGATAGGTGAGCTCGGATGTGAGTGTGTAGGGAGGGTAAGAGTGATAGGTGAGCTCGGATGTGAGTGTGTAGGGAAGGTCAGAGTGATAGGTGAGCTCGGATGTGAGTGTGTAGGGAAGGTCAGAGTGATAGGAGGAGGGAGCGCAGCGCCATGCCATGCCGCATGGCCCACCAAACCAGCCCCAGGTGCGTTGTGAGTCATTTGACCAATCCCCTCCTCTGTCCCCTTTGTTTTGAGTCATTTGACCAATCCCCTCCTCTCTCATCTTTGTTTTGAGTCATTTGACCAATCCCCTCCTCTCTCCCCTCTGTTTTGAGTCATTTGACCAATCCCCTCCTCTCTCCTCTTTGTTTTGAGTCATTTGACCAATCCCCTCCTCTCTTTCCCCTGTTTTGAGTCATTTGACCAATCCCCTACTCTCTCCCCTCTGTTTTGAGTCATTTGACCAATCCCCTCCTCTCTCCTCTTTGTTTTGAGTCTCTTGACCAATCCCCTCCTCTCTTCCCCCTGTTTTGAGTCATTTGACCAATCCCTACTCTCTCCCCTCTGTTTTGAGTCATTGAGCAATCCCCTCATCTCTCCTATTCGTTTTGAGTCATTTAACCAATTCCCTCCTCTCTCCTCTTTGTTTCGAGTCATTTCACCAATCCCCTCCTCTCTCTCCTCTTTGTTTTGAGTCATTTGACCAATCCCCTCCTCTCTCCCCTCAGTTTTTGAGTCATTTCACCAATCCCCTCCTCTCTCCTCTCTGTTTTGAGTCATTTGACCAATCCCCTCCTCTCTCCTCTTTGTTTTGAGTCATTTGACCAATCCCCTCCTCTCTCCTATTTGTTTTGAGTCATTTGACCAATCCCCTCCTCTCTCTCTGTTTTGAGTCATTTCACCTATCCCCTCCTCTCTCCTCTTTGTTTTGACTCATTTGACCAATCCCCTCCTCTCTCCCCTCAGTTTTTGAGTCTTTTCACCAATCCCCTCCTCTCTCCTCTTTGTTTTGAGTCATTTGACCAATCCCCTCCTCTCTCCCCTCTGTTTTGAATCATTTGACCAATCCCCTCCTATCTCCCCTCTGTTCTGAGTCATTTGACCAATCCCCTCTTCTCTCCCCTCTGTTTTGAGCCATTTGACCAATCCCCTCCTCTCTCCCCTTTGTTTGAGTAATTTGACCAATACCCTTCCTCTCTCCTCTTTGTTTTGTGTCATTTGACCAATCCCCTCCTCTCTCCCCTCTGTTTTGAGTCATTTGACCAATCCCCTCCTCTCTCCTCTTTGTTTTGAGACATTTGACCAATCCCCTCCTCTCTTCCCCCTGTTTTGAGTCATTTGACCAATCCCCCTACTCTCTCCCCTCTGTTTTGAGTAATTTGAACAATCCCCTCTTCTCTCCTCTTTGTTTTGAGTCATTTGACCAATCCCCTCCTCTCTTCCCCTCTGTTTTGAGTAATTTGACCAATCCCCTCTTCTCTCCTCTTTGTTTTGAGTCATTTGACCAATCCCCTCCTCTCTCCCCTCTGTTTTGAGTCATTTGACCAATCCCCTCCTCTCTCCTCTTTGTTTTGAGTCATTTGACCAATCCCCTCCTCTCTTCCCCCTGTTTTGAGTCATTTGACCAATCCCCTCCTCTCTCCTCTCTGTTTGAGGTCATTTGACCAATCCCCTCCTCTCTCCTCTTTGTTTTGAGTCATTTGACCAATCCCCTCCTCTCTCATATTTGTTTTGAGTCATTTGACCAATCCCCTCCTCTCTCCCCTCTGTTTTGAATCATTTAACTAATCCCCTCCTCTCTCCCCCTCTGTTTTGAGTCATTTGACCAATCCCCTCTTCTCTCCCCTCGGTTTTGAGCCATTTGACCAATCCCCTCCTCTCTCCTCTTTGTTTGAGTCATTTGACCAATCCCCTCCTCTATTCCCCCTGTTTTGAGTCATTTGACCAATCCCCTACTCTATCCCCTCTGTTTTGAGTCCTTTGACCAATCCTCTCCTCTCTCCTCTGTTTTGAGACATTTGACCAATCCCCTCCTCTCTCCTATTTG